>JANTPZ010090008.1:0-55818 GCA_025593235.1 Vachellia pachyceras
CCCCAATTTGGAGGGAAAGAAAATAAGGGAAGGGGAGGGAATGGGGGGATATATTTTGGGTCCCCTCCCCTCCAAAATTTTAAACCAAACAAGGGGAGGGATTCATTTTTCTTCCCCTTCCATCCCCTTCCCCCCAACCAAACAAGCCCTAAGCAGCCGACGGACTCTTTCTTCAAGGTTTGTCCGCGTTAATGTCAGGTGAATTGAGATAAAAAAATTTTATACTTATTTTATTTTATATATTTTAAAGTACATTGAAAAAATTGTTTCTCACATCAATTTAAAAGGACATAATATATATTATATTTATATTTAACGCCTTACAATATTGTTGTTTATTTGGATTAATAATAAAATATATATTTCCAATGTTATTTACAATCTATAAGATAAATGTATATGAGAAGAGTTTTATCTCAATTTATGTAAACATAATTTTATAATGATATTCTAAATATGACATTAATAAATCAAGGTTTAATGATATTCCAAATATGACATTAATAAATTAAGGTTTGAATTTAGTTGAAAAATGCTCCAAAAAAAAGAATTTAGTTGAAAAATGAATAATATTAATTTAATTTATAAGGAGTTGATTCATAATCCATATAATTATGAGTTTAAATATAACTAATTAAACAATATCTATAACCTACCTCACCCGTATTAAGTATCCACATTACATTAATACCCGTGCCTTGACTATGATGAGGTAGTTGAAAGGGAGAATATACATTGGGCTTATTTGTCATTTCTTCTGAAAAAGATAAAAGACCATTTAACAGTATGTATTTGGAACTCCTTTAGAAAAAAGGAGTTACAGTTTTTAAGGTGATTTTATAGATTTTGATATCGTTTTACAGATTTTGAGATAATTTTTACAGATTTCAAGATAAATTTATTTTAACTTAAGTGTATTATTGGAGAAAATGAGTTATCAAATAAACTGTGATGGTGGGTCTTGTCTTATTAGCGTTCAGGTAAATGAACAGTGATAATGAGGACTGCTCTTTCACTCACTGACACCTTCGTCCAATCAGTACTCATTACTGACAATTTTGCCCCCTCTCCCCCTTTTCCATCTTAACCCCCTTCTCTTCTTATTTCTTCAATCGCCCCATCTTCGTCATTCATTTCCTCCAAAGCCCCAATTTTGGCAAACATTTACCCCTACATTCTAAAATTCGACCCCCCAAGATTTCATAAACATTTACTTCTGATCGATATTCGGTAACATATGATCATATTTATCCAGAATCAAACATTTACACAAACTAATTTCTTCATGTTTATGATATGAACGTGAAATATATTATTTTGACTATTTTTTTCAATTTATAAACAACTCATGAATTGTGATTGTTGGTTGCCACTTGTAAACTTTGCTTTTAGCATTATTTCATTTTTCTCAACTTTTCTTGTTTTAATTAATACACTATTTTTAACAATATTTTCCTCTTAATTTTCTTTTTTATTTAGCATAAATTGGAAGCCTAAAAATGTACAGGGTGGTAACAGGAATGAGAAATGATTCATGACAAAATGCCGCCAAAATGTAACAATTTGAGGACCAAAGTGCAAATTTTTCTTTTATTACTATTCTCCCCTCCCCGCCACAAAACTATTCATGAGGGGAGAATTCTTCGAAGTTCGAAGCTCCACATTCTGCTCCTCTCTCTCTTCCCCCTCTCTGACATTTCCATTCTCGCATTCTTCAATCGCTTAGGGTTAGGGTTCTCTTCCTCACTCTCTTTTTCCCACCATCTGGAAACTTTTCCCTGGAACATTGTAAAATGGAGACGGATGATGGGTATAAGAGGGAGGCGGCGATCGCTTTGGTAATCATTGTGGTGCTTGCTTCCCTAGCTGTGGTTGCTTTGCTTGTTGCACTCAGCTACTATTGCTACATCCACAACAAAGTCGCCCAGCGCCGGAAGAACCAGAAAAGTGAGCTATATTTTCTGTCAATGAATAATGATCTCTCTCTCTCTCTCTGTTTGTTTTTTTTTTAAATTTTGTTCACTTATTCTAAGGACTGTTTGCTAGCCAAGACTTTTTTTCATAATAAAAACGCTTTTTATTCTGCTCAGAAACCTTCTCTAATTTTTCCTGAATTTGGCTCTTGTTCAAATTCTTAATCCTGGATTATAATTTTTTTTTGCTAACCACAGGTATCATAACAACAAAACTTGAATGATGAACATGGCAGGCACTGAATAGTAAATATGATATAATGCTTATAGTGCATACTAGTTCCTTTCTGTTTCTATTTTTGTCCATTAGCATTGTTGCTGAATATTCAGAAATTGGAAACTTGATGCAATTATTTAATGCTTTAACCTGTTTGAAATTCCAATCCTAATAATTCACATAAATCAGACACGTTTATTCAGAACATTTTTCTTGTTAACTAGTACATCTCTACCATGCGTCTGTGAAATGACGGCCTACATTCTGATACATGGTGCTTTATTTGAAGGTGTTGACCATAGCGAGAAAAGTGAATTTGCAAATCTGCAAGTTGTTGCTGGAAAAGGACTTCAGGTGTTCACTTTTAAGCAGTTGCATTCTGCAACTGGTGGCTTCAGCAAGTCGAATGTGATTGGTCATGGAGGATTTGGATTTGTTTACCGGGGAGTACTCAATGATGGCCGGAAAGTTGCAATTAAGTTCATGGATCAGGCAGGAAAGCAGGGAGAAGAAGAATTTAAAGTAGAGGTAGTTTCCTTAAAATTTTTTGCTTGTAGTTGACTGTTTCTTTGGTTATCCCAGTGATGAGGATACTTTGTAGCTCATATAGAATGTTTATTGTGTAATCTGAAGAGTGAACAAGAGTGGCTTTAGTTTGTCTCTTCTTTTTTTCGGCAAGAGTTGGATGTAGATAGTAACCAATTGGCTTGTGTTGGTCACGAATTTCAGAGTTGGGTTGAATTGTTTGGTGACTGTAGGTTGAATTGCTAAGTCAGTTGCGTTCTCCATATTTGCTGGCATTGCTTGGGTACTGCTCCGATGATAACCATAAACTGCTGGTGTATGAGTTCATGGCAAATGGTGGTCTACAGGAACATCTTTATCCTGTCAGCGGTAAGTAATTGATCATTTAAAGTAAAAGCTGATTAAATACCTTTAGTTATGAAGTTGAAGTTCCATGAATGGATAAAGCAACAGTACTTGCAATTTATAATGCAGTATGGTATTTTCCCTTCTCAATCAATATCCTAATTCCTCAGTCATCAAAACCCTTCCATTCGAAATGTAAAACTCTGTTCAACCAATTTACTGACCGATGTTCATATTCATTCATATAACCTCATGAAATTTAGAGGTTCTCTGCTTGAAGCATGGAAGAAATGAGTTGAAGCTGTTCTTGTGAATCATTGAGTTGATTTAACGTTTTAAAAATATTTAGCATTTGATTCTTGCTCTGATCAGGTATCTCATGTTTCTGTTATCGCCAAATATTCATTAGGCAGCACGGACCATGTTCTGCTTTTGGTAAATTAGATACATACTAGTGATCGGAGCCTTTAAGAGATGCTTCCTAGTTTGCAAAACTTAGCTAGCCTAAAGCCTTTCTCTGAATTAATTATTCACACTATTCCTTGCATTTTACATAATCTGGCCTACGACCTTGAAGAATCTGATGACTGAGAACCTTTTTAAAAAAATAAATAAAAATTTAACATTGAAATGCACGACATGTGCGACAACGTCAATATGCTGTTCGTCTAATGGATATGTGTATGTATATATTTACCTTCCTCATTTTCTTTTCTGCATTTCTATTCTTCTGTTAACTTCCCCCCATTTGTACTCTGTAGACTCTGGTGTTATGCCCATGAAGTTGGATTGGGAAACCCGTTTAAGAATAGCACTTGAAGCTGCCAAGGGTTTGGAATATCTTCATGAAGATGTCAGTCCCCCGGTGATTCACAGAGATTTTAAGAGCAGCAACATTCTTCTAGACAAAAAGTTTCATGCAAAAGTTTCTGATTTTGGATTGGCAAAGCTTGGATCTGATAAAGCTGGTGGGCATGTCTCCACTCGAGTCTTGGGAACTCAAGGATATGTTGCTCCTGAGTATGAAACCCAGTTTTTGTCTGCTATTAAGTTATCTTGTTTATGCTGTATCTGTTAAGATTGTTATCATTGCTCCCTACCATCTAATAGTCTGTTTTGGTGTGGTTGATTGTCCAGATATGCACTAACAGGTCATCTGACCACAAAATCAGATGTATACAGTTATGGTGTTGTTCTATTGGAGCTGCTTACTGGCCGAGTACCGGTTGACAAGAAGAGAACACCAGGAGAAGGCGTTCTTGTTTCTTGGGTGTGTTTACACAAAAATAGGTCTCCTTAGTACTACCTCCAATCCTAAATATAAGAGCTAGACAAAGGATTCATTTTGATCTTACATATAAGACTTCAATTCACTTTGTTCCTCAAATTTTTAATTTCCCCCAAGTAACCCTAAAAATTATACATAGTAAAGTGCTTTCTGTCAAGGGAGACATGATTAAAGAGAATATTTTGGAAAACCAACATGTAATTGTTCCAAATAACCAACTTCACCAATTTCCTTGATGTACGGTTGTTATCTAGCTCTTGTATTAAATGTGGGGGATAATGGTGTTTTCCTGTTTCAATATTTACTCTTCTCTCACAAAGTTACTTGTCTTGTTTCTATTTAGGCTTTGCCCCTTCTAACAGACAGAGAAAAGGTGGGAACTATTATGGATCCTGCATTGGAGGGTCAGTACTCCATGAAAGAGGTTGTCCAAGTAGCTGCGATTGCTGCAATGTGTGTGCAACCAGAAGCCGATTACCGGCCCCTCATGGCGGATGTTGTCCAGTCATTAGTTCCACTGGTGAAGACTCAAAGATCAACCTCGAAGGTTGGAAGCTGCTCTAGTTACCATCCCAATAAGTTGTCGCCTGCTCAAGATTCAGCAAGAGCAGGTGTATGAGAGTGTAAATGGAGTTTCAATATTTGCTTATTTAAAATTAGGTTTATGTACTGACCAAAACCAAGTTAGGTTTGTGTATCTTTCATAGTCTTGAGCCTTGTCTCTAGCGGCAGAAAAATAATTAGGTTGTGTAATGGTTATTTATGGTTCAAGTTACATGAGAGGTTTGACTTGGTTAAGTGAGTTACTAAGTTTAATTTGCTCCGAAAAGCTATTTTCTTAAATTTTCAGGACAACTGCCTAAAAAAGCTCTGATTAAATTATTCAAAGTTAAGGAAATTTTTTTTCTGATTATGGTATAATTTTGACTAGGTGAATCCCTCAAACATTATTAAAATGTTTGAAGATATTTGAGGATTATACTACTGTATTAAAATTTTACGGGTCACTGTTTTTATTGATGTCGAGCAAGGTGGGACAAAAATAATTATATATCAGCAAAATTTAATTGATGATTTACTTTATTATTTTGAAATGGAAGCCAGGAAGAGAAGAGGAGCAAGGGATTATTTTATTGCCCTCCAATATATCAAATGATTATTATTTGATGAATTTTAATTGTGTTGCATTTTCTGGAGTAAAAGAGTTTATTTTCTTTCCTCATATATATTTTTGTAGTCCATCTCTGTTAACCGTGCTTTCCCAAGTAGAATTTTTTTGGGAGATTAACTAATTATATATTGTAAAATCCTAAGGTGTTGTCAATGACAAGTCGAAGAGTACCATTGACAAGTGAAGCAACTGTCATTGACAACCCTTAAAAATTTACAATAAATAATTCGTTAGCGTGGCACCTTATAATAAATCTCTCAACTTTTTTAAAAAAAAATTGCGTATCAAAGATCAATGGATGAGTTTATTTTGCATAAAACGTTTAAATTTAAATTTTTTGTTATCTCGTTTTGCGAAAAAGTATTTTTGACCTCCTGAAAAGTTTTGCCAAAACGGAGCCATTGAGCTTTACTTTCACACTAGGCTTGGACAAATTCTGTTGTCCTTTTTTTAGGAAGAATATAAAAAATTGTCAAATAACAAATTCGTTTTTGAGATACTGTATTTTTTTAATAATCAATACTTAATCAATGTCCATGGTATTATTAAAATCTGAATTAGTAAATAATGTGACCAATAAAGATAAGACATATCCAGCCAACAGATAATAGTTTTAGTGCAAGGGGCTTGATCCTTTAACAGTCTCAAATTTGATATTGCATAAATACAAAAACATTTTTAAAAAAAGTTACTCAATTAAATCTTAAATCTAACACAATAATATACCTCATATTTTAGAGGCACATATATTAGTAGGGAAAATGATAAAAAAGACATTGTGAATTCTCTAAACCCCCGTTTAGTGTCATGAATAAGGTAAATGATAAATTGATATTTGTCTCAAATCTGGGTTTTGCATATTTGTGGAAAAGACGGAAATGCACCTTATATATATAAAAAAGTTTGGTTCTCCAAAAGTTTAGTGACTATTGGGCCAACAAACCATTTTGATAATATATTGCTTGCAAATATATAATACATATAAACAAGTAATATTTTACTTAACGATAACTTTTGTAATACGAATGACAACATTTGTAAATATATTGACAACTTCGAAAGCAACGTTTACTATAGAGCTGGTAAAACGGGTTGGGCCCGCAAGTCCAACCCGCCAACCCCGCCAATAAGTGGCAGGTTCAGGTTGGCTCCAGCCCGCCATGCCAACCCGCCACCTATATTTTTTTATTTTTTATTTTAAAAATAATATATTATATCTTTTTCTTACATTTTTTCATCTCGATATTTTTTAAAGTATGATAAATAATACTTAATACATTCAAAAATAGTATAGAATCTTTTATTTTTCATATCAACTTTCTATAATACTATATTTAAAATTATAACAACACATTAATATTTATATTTTTGTTTAAAACATGAAAAAAAATGTCATTATTGAAAATTTATTAATAGAACAAGAATCATAAGTCAATTAATATGATATAACTATACAATCTTATAAAAAAATTAAAAAAAGGAGAAAGAAGAAAGAAATTTAATTTTTTTTGAAAAAAAAATTAAAAAAATATTCTGGCGGGTTGGTGGGCGGGCGGGCTGCAAAGGAGGGGTTGGCCCGCATTACCACCTCTAGTTTACTACAACAACTTGACGAAGTTGTCATTTTGTTTGGCGGAATTGTCGATATCATACCTAAGTTGTCAACCAACTCAATGGAGCAATAGAGATAGCACCGCAGAAAAGTTGTTAGTAATATAAGAACATTTGTCAATCTCTTTGTAAAAGTTGTCGATATGTTAACTTTTGTTCCGTTGAATTGGTTGATAACTTAGTATGTTATTAATAACTTCGACAAATGAAATGGCAAATATTTCTATGCTTTTCACAACATCTTCTTTTAGAGTGCTTATATTGTTTTATCAAGTCCTAAAAACCAAAATTCCTAGCCTATTGACATCTTTTACAAAAGGACTCACAAATGTTCTTATACTATTAAAAACTTTTATACTATACTGTCTTTATTTTTCCGTTGAGTTAGTTGACAACTTTTGTTATCGTATTGACAACTTCGATAAATATGATAACTACGTTAAATTGCTATGGTAAATGTTATCATTGAATGTGTCAATATCTTTATAAATATTGTTATTCACATCACAAGAGTCATGACTAAATAAAACGTTACTTATTTATATGTGTTATATATTTGTACGCAGTATATTAACAAAGTGATTTGATGGTCCAATGGTCATTAAAATCCCATCTCCACCACTCGTCTTCCAATTAATTTAAATAAAAAAATTTGCTATGCCAAAAAAAAGCCACTAACCGCGGGAGCTTTGGTGATAGGCGACTGGAGGTCTGGCCAGGAGGCAAGTTGGTGGAGCTCCAGTGGCTGGAGGTGAGACTTCAGCGAGGGTGTCTCGTTCTTTTTTTTTTATATACGAGTGATATTTTTGTCGTTTCCTATAAATACGTAAAACTCAAATTGAAAACAAATGTCAATATATTCTTTACTTTATTCATGATACCAGATATGATTTATATAATTCAAAAGGTATTTTCTGATCATTTTTCTTTCATAGTATATAAATAAAAAATCTTATTTTCACAAAAAATAAAAAATAAAACTGATTTTTGTAATTGATTACTATAAAGAGGCAGCGCAGAGGTGAGGAAAGAAGAAAAATTGGGTATGTGGGACCCACGCCAGCGAGGCAGCTGGTCAACGAAGAGCAGCTAAAGATAAAGACAGCGGTAGACGATCAAGTTGACTCATCCTCCCAAACAAATCCAATCATTATTCTTCAACCCAATCACAGTCCGATTATTATAAGTTCCTTTTTAATTTATTAATAGATATTTTTATTTCAACTAAACCAATATAAATACATGCTGACTTTTTTTTAAAGAGATTAATATATTTATCATTTTTTAAATTAGTTTACTTAATTTATAAATTAATGTATTATCTACATGTAAATATTTCAGTACGTGTATATATAATATTAACTATTTTATTTAACTTCGTTAATCTTTTGCAAAAATATTTTATATTAAAGATAGATCCTTTCTAAAAAAAATCCATAACAGCAAGGACATGCGCATTAGATAGCAGCACAGAAACGAAAGAATTAAGCAAAATAACATATGGTTACTTGAAAAAGGACAAAACTTGTTTACAGCTCAAACTAAAGGTTTGAATTGCTTATATTTAGTACTCACCAGTGTTTTGAACATACTTCATTTTTTAATTAAATTATTTAATATTCAATACTATCAGATTTTATTTCAATATTTTGTTGAACAGGTTGAAATTTAAAAAGTACTCTCTATAATCTTTTTTTTTTTGCATCTACAACATTTAGAAAATAGAACTCTTAACCTTACTAGCAAGTCCCTTGTTAAGTGTGTTTGAGAATCCGTTGGGAAAAAGGAGTTTACAGTTTCCGGGGTGATTTTATGAATTTCTAGATAGTTTTACAGATTTCGAGATGGTTTTTATGGATTTCAAAGTGGTTTTTACAGATTTCGAGATGGTTTTATCTTGATTTACATGTATCGTTTGGGAAATAGTGTTCCCAAACAAGCATTTAAGTAGTTTCTTATTCTATCATTGTTTTTGTTGTTGCTAATAATATGAATATATATATAGCATACATTATATATGAATATATATATATATATGTTGAGCATCTGCGAGTAGTGTCAATCATGAATAGTCACCGTCCAAACAAGGCAAAGAGCATCAATTATCAGAGCATTAAAATATGGATTACAGATTTGGAACTTCAAAATCACAACGAATTCCCAATTTGATTTTTAATTCATTCCTTTTTTTTGGTGGGCAAGTTGAGTGTAACGTTTGACATTTCCAATTTCATTAAATGAATGATTCAGAAACTAATAGGCTAATTCAACTGTTGGAAACTGACTTGTTTCTAACTCTCACTATTATTGTCAATTAATTAATTTTAAAATAATGCTATGTTACTATTTATAAATTAAAAAGAAAAGATTTTCAACCATGTCTATAAATTACATTATTAAATTCTCACTATATCGTATTTATGATTGTGGAAGCCATTATTTTTTGTAAAAAAAGAATTTATATATTAAGTAGAGATAAAATTGAAAATTTATTAAATTTCAAAATATAAGGTTAATAAGGTTAACGAGTTTTTTTATTTTGATAAAATATGATGTAAGTAATTTATAAATAGAATTAGAAAAATAGTCCTAAAGTATTTATTAAAGTCAATGATTCACATTTAATATGTGATTGTATTTGATTATGATTGTCTTGGTCAAAATGAGACAGGAAAAAAACACCAATGATTTCCCTTTTTCTAAAATAAAAATATGAACAAATAGTACATGTAAATTAAATGCAAACTTTAAAGAAAGATTAGAAGTCAAAGACCATGTGCAGTAGAGAAGTTTTCTTAATTAATTAAGCGTCAAGGGTTATGCCGGCATCGTCCAACAAGTTTGTCGTACCTTAAATATGATTATCTTTAATATAAAGAGATCTGCTCCTAATAAAATAGAAATTTGAAAACATGTTTTCTACTTTTAAAAACTAAAAAATATACTACTACTAACTTCTCTATTTTTTTTTGGTATAAACCATCCAGTATTCTGGGTTCATTGCCCGCCCCAGACTAATCCGGACCCCCCGCGAGGAGACCTTACGGTGGTAGCAAGGTACCAATGGAACAATCTCTTTGAGGTTGCGTTAATTATCGCGGCTGTCACTTCCCAGGGTTCGAACCCTCGCCCTGAAGAATGCTGATAGTAGCCCTTACCAACTCTATCAAGCGCCCATTGGTAACTTCTCTATTTGTATAAGAAGCATTTAAATTTTTATATTTAGTTTATCCTTGGCCCTCAGTTTATGGCCCAAAAAAGTTAAGATATATGTCAAGTACTAAACAACCCATTTCAATAATTCCTTGCTAATTAGAAATTTTAGAAAGGAATATTCAAGTCGTTACTAATTGTCCTCGCTAATTAGGACATTAGAGAGGAATTTAATATTCCTCGCTAATTGGGCTATTTAGAGAGGAATTTTAAAGTCGTCGTTAATTTTTTTTTACTAATTTATGATTGTTTAGTAGTGAAATTTCTCTAACCAATTAAGAACTAAGGTTCATACATGATACACGTATCTGGTTTATATAAAAGGACACGTCTTTCTTGTCCAGCTAAGTTACACTAATTTTCTTCGGTAACATGTGACAATCATATACTATAATAAAACTAAAACCTACTTTGGCAAACTGAAATATAATATATATATATATATAACACTTTTCCTAACTAAAGCATGAAGCATCGAACCTGGCTGATCAAACTTTTCCTAACTAAAACGTGGAGCATCGAACCCAGAAGGATCGTACGCTTCTCCATTCCTTTGCTTGGATCAGATACATTTCACACACATGTTTTCCAGTTATTCACTTTTTGGTCTTTTTTGGTTGCTGCTGTTTTGCTTTCTTCTTTGGTATTGGACTACTGGGACGTTGAAAGGGTCAATCCAGTACTGAAAAGTGAAAAGCTTCCTTCCTTGCGAAAAAAAAAAAATTCTTCAAGTGTTTGGTACTAACTGTTTTATAGTAGACATTACTACCCAGTTGCTTATTAATGCAAGGCTTACTTAATAGTTCAATTTTTTTTATTAAAGTGGGTTTTATATCAAGGACATTGTGACATTTATGTAAATCTCATCACAAAATAAAAAATTATATAATTGTAAGTGAATACTCTGCATGGGGCCAGTTTAATTGACATGTAACTTCAGGTCCGGACTTTTTTGGTTTAGACACAAAATATTTTTTAATTGAAACTAATTTTATTCAAGAAAGTATTAAATCTAAACACCTATTCGAATTTGAATATTAATTTGTTAGATACAACTCTCATTGGTTGACTAAATACCGGTACTTTAGCAAATTTATTAAAACAACTAAAGGAAACATTTTAATGTATCCATTTGGGAAAAGTACTTTTACGCATATTTAGGTAAATATATGTAGGAGATTATCTCATTTTACAGAAAAACACCGTTGAACGTGTTTATGGGGAGTAAATAAGCTTTTCTAAATAAACACGTTAATATAATAAATGACAAGCAAACAATGCCAAATTACAAGTAATACAAGAAATGATAATTGTTTTTTAATGTTCACTTATTATTAGAATTTTCAATAATTAAGTCCTTTCCTTTAAGAATTTGTAATAAGTCCTCAAAAGATAAAGAACTGGAAACTTGGTGAATATGTGCTAAATTCGCGCACGTAATAGGTGGGATCTCTGTCCAGTTGTCCCTAAGAACACGTCACTTAAAAAAAAGCACTATCACAAATTTCGAAGTCAACAAAAACAAACTTTATTGGGAGAATTACCCTCAGGTCCCAAGTAAGACAAGTAAATACAAAATGGTCTCAAATATTAGCCTTAAATATAAAATGATCCCAAAGATTCACAAAATTACAAAATGGTCAGGAATAGCTGCTCAGGTTGTAAATGAAGGCTGCTGAGGTTGTAAATGAAGGCTGCTGAGGTTGTTAACAACCTTTAACAATCTCAACAGCCTTCATTTATAACCTCAACAGCTATTCCTTGGATCATTTTGTAATTTTGTGAATCTTTAGGACCATTTTGTATCTAAGGCTAATATTTAAGACTATTTTGTAAATACAACTCTTCTTTGGGACTTGAGGGTAATTTACCCAACTTTATTTAACTTTTTAAAAGAACACGTCACTTAAAAAATAACGAGGCAGACAAGATAGCGTTAGTGGCAATAATAATAAAACTATAACGGTGATATTCGTTAATTTTTATGTCAATGTATTTTTTTTTTTCGCCGTTCACACCATATCAGGGATTAGATTAAGGAAAAGCTAAGAGAAATTACCTTAAATACCAAAATAGTGAATTAATAAAATTTCGAAAACTTGAAATGGTACCAAGTGTCTTCCTTAAAACTTCCTTAAATGTGAAATCATGTTGTGAGTTTAAACCCTTTATGAAAGGTATAATGAGGTTGTGAGTTATGACGAAAAATTCAAGTAATTATAAATAAGAATCTTAATCCTCAATTAATAGTTACATATAAAACTTAAATATAAATCAATTATTTAAGTTTATCTGACTGCCACTTTTTTCAAAGGAAGACACAAATCTAGGTTAGGGTCCAGCGGGCAGATTAATTAATTAGGAAGCAACTAATTAATTTTTTAAAAAATATCTTTTTAGCAAAAAAAGAAAAAGAAAAGAAAGAAACACTGCCCTTCCTCTCTCACAAAGTTATCTCTTGGCCAACTTGCTCAAGCAAAGCCGCGTGTGGAAGCAGCACGCAACTTTGACGACGTACGCCTCATCTCCTTCCCCTCTCTCTATATATTCCATCTCTTCCCTCCAACTATACTCACCCTACTCAGATATCTTCATCTTCACTCGTCTCATTCTCTGTTTCTTCAAGCTCCGGCTATGGCCTCCCTGACCCGTTTCTTCTTACTTACATTCTCTCTGCTCTCTCTCTTTGCTTCTTCTTCCAATGCTCAGCTCTCTCCCAACTTCTACGCCAGGTCGTGCCCTAACCTCCAGACCGTCGTTCGCAACGCAATGAGGCAAGCTCTCGCCAGAGAGGCCCGCCTCGGCGCTTCCATCCTCCGCCTCTTCTTCCATGACTGCTTCGTCAATGTAATTAGTCATCCTCTCTCTCTCTCTCTCTCTCTCTCTCTCTATATCAGCATACACTGTACTCTCCATTTTATGTTCACACATATATATTGACTTACTTTACTTCTTCAGGGTTGTGATGCCGGAATCCTGCTAGACGACACCGGAAGCTTCACCGGAGAGAAAAACGCAGGGCCCAACCTGTCGGCAAGAGGCTACGAAGTGATTGATGCTATCAAAACCAGCGTGGAAGCTGCCTGCAATGGCACTGTGTCTTGTGCTGATATCTTGGCACTCGCGGCTCAAGAGGGTGTGACACAGGTATAATTAATTAATACTCCTTAATTAAGCTTTTTCCACAATGATTCTGTCTAATTACACATTGCATATTTGTCTGCCAACTTGAATATACATTAATTATTTTATATATCTACCGTGCCTGGATTATGCAGCCTTTACCTGCATGCAAGTCTATAAAATCCATGCACGAGGTAGACTTGAATTAAAATAATTAACAGGCCAGTACTAGGTCAAATAAAAATGCTCTGTCCGATAATGATAGGAAAAAAAGACGATTTAGTTCATAAACAGTATTTTAAAATTAAAAAATAGATTGAGTATGATTATACTAAAAGTTTGTTTGAGATGGATTTCAATGAATTGGTGACAGCTCAACACAATAATAATACGAATATAAGTGGATTCCAGTAAGTAGTCCAAGTCATTTTCTCAGCGCAATACAAGTATATATTATATATCTAACTCATGTTTGTTTTTCCCCTTGAATATAAGTGGATTCCAGTATGAGCTTTTGCTTTTGCTGTGTTTTCCTTTTCTGAAAATTAGTGACTTGCGTGCTAATGTCAATTTCTCCGACTGAGTGGGTCCTCCAAAATCTATCTCGCAATATAACTATCTGAAAATGACATATAATCAATTTAACTTTTTGCTTAAAATCATGCATTTAAGGTAAACTTTGTAACATAAGAATAAATATTACGATGATATGATAATTGTCGTCCTCACGTGTCGCACTTCATCTCACAATTTAACCAACAGCAGGAAAATGTCGGAGCAAATTTGAAATAAATATATTCGTTGTTTAAATTTTGTATATAAGAAATGTTATAAATGGGATAAGATTTTTTCTGGGGAAAAAGGATAAGATTTGTGTAGATTTAATTAATAAAAATTCTTGACTTTATTTGCCACTCAATAATTGAGCATTATTGGCGTTATGTTGCAGCTTGGAGGACCCTCATGGAGAGTACCTCTTGGCCGGAGGGACGCGAGGACGGCGAGCCAGAGCAAAGCCAACAGCGAGATCCCCGGGCCGGCGTCGGACCTCTCAACCCTGATCTCCATGTTCTCCGCCAAAGGGCTCACCGCCCGGGAGATGACGGTGCTTTCCGGCGCCCACACGATAGGTCAGGGGCAGTGCAATTTCTTTAGGAACCGCATCTACAATGAGAACAACATAGACCCAAACTTTGCAGCGACGAGAAGGGCCACTTGCCCTAGAACTGGTGGGGACACCAACTTGGCACCCCTTGACCCTACCCCTAACAGGTTCGACAACACCTACTATACGGACCTCGTGGCTCGACGCGGCCTCTTCCATTCGGACCAAGAGCTCTTCAATGGTGGCTCTCAGGATGCTCTGGTTAGGACATACAGTGCCAATAGTGCCCTCTTCTTTAGGGACTTCGCTTCCGCCATGGTCAAGATGAGCAGCATCACTCCTCTCACAGGGTCCCAGGGAGAGATCAGAAAGAATTGTAGGGTTGTTAATTGATGGTTATGGCCTTTTTCATATATATAAACAGCAATGGAGTAATCTAGGGCTGTATTTAATTCTCGTTATAGGGTTTATTTTATATATAATGAATTGTGATTATTAGAGACAAGGTCTTAATCGTTATTATCAGTCATAAGATTGACTAATTAAGATGGATCTTGGATACGTGTATTTGTATTAATATGGCACATCTCACATGAAGTGTTTGTGAGCTGTGTCCTTTTTTTTTTTGCCAACTTGAGCTGTGTCCTTTTATAATCAAAGAATGATTTCAAATGTCTGTTTTTGGTCCTATTACTTTATTTTTTTAATACTGGACAGAATGGGAGATTTATTTGTGCTGATAAACTTATTGTTGTAATTATAATAATTATAATTCTAATAATAATCAATCTAAAGCGTGAAAATTATTTGACCCGTATTCACAAATTTATGAATAATTGATCTGATTTGTTTCTCACATTCATATAATACAAACGTTTCTGATTCATAATTAAAAAAATCAAATTGATAAATTTGGATATTCATAATAGGGTAAATTATACGAAAAAAAACGTGAACTTTATATCAGTAACCTCTATAAGTCGAAATTTTAAAGTTTTTATGCATATAGAAATAAATTTTAAGAGGTCTAAATTGATAGTTTGAGTCTTTGAGATTGACCTGATGAACATATTTAAAAGTTTAAACTTTAGAGGGGGGCCTTATTATTAAGTTTTGATAGTTATTATGAAGGTTATTCATACATTATTTTAAAATTCAGGCAAAGTTTTATATAATTTAGTCTTAACGGTAAAATAAAATACTATTTTCGACTATTTAATAAAATATCGTTTAATATATATATAATCAAATACTATAGTGTCACTAAAGAATCCACTTGTTTCCGACTAGCAGTAGTAGGCCATGATTCCATTTCCAGGAGCAGTGGTTAATCAGCCACCGGAAAATCTTATCAAAAGGATTAGGTATATTGATTGACGGATGTTGTGGGGACACATACGTACATATAATATAATATATTGCTAGCTCATGTGTATGATTCAAGAGCAAGTTAATTTTTCAGATACAGAATAAACTAAATACATTTTTTCCGCTAAGCATAATCTCCTTTTTATTGGAGACAATTTTGTTTGAAGCACTGTCACACATTAAAATGTAAGCACATCTTTCATCAAAGATTTAAATCTTGATTCTATGTAATACTAATAATTTTTTGCTTTAAAAACTATGTTTTATAAAATGATTTTGAAGATTTTAAGATCTGAAGGTATATAATGCTGTTTAGTTCTTTGAGAAAACCTGTCGTTATCAGATTGTCAACGAGTAGCTGAGGCACTGAATACTGATAAAGACAATAGATGAATAAGTTAACTCATCTTTCTATCTAAATCATTTTGGCCTTTCCTCTGTATTTTTGTGAACTCAATCATTAATTATCTGTAATAGTATTAAGATTATCAATTTTAAACAACATTCGTATTATTGGTTAGTGAGGAACAATTTCTTCTTCTCTACGATCATTGATCAATTCCTTGATCTATGAATTATACGGGTCAATATACTGTCGATACATCTATCTGATGATCTGTGATTAGTGCGTGTGTGTGTGTTTAAGAATAAAATAAATAGGCAAAAGGGGAATTTATATTTAGCTTTAATTTTTTTCCCGTTGAATATAATGTACACACTTGTTAATTAATTAAACTAAGCTCAATGGTAAATAATTAGCTTGTGAGTTATAATTGTCTCTCAATTTCTGCAACTTGGCCGCCCCCATGGAGACAGACAAAGAACAAGTTGGCAGGCTGTTCCCACCTTCAAGTTCCAAATCGTGGAATAGTTGTAGCCTTAACATTGAGACGCGTTTGGTTGACTTGAAATTATTGGAAACCGACAAGGGTATGCTTCAAACCTACTTTTTCAACATAATTTTATAGTTTTAGAGTTAAATATGCAATAGAGTCTTTATTTCGATTTAGGTGAAGATAATTTTTTAAAGTTTTAACGAATAGACGCTAAGGTGGCATGCATGCGTGGGTAACGGTAGGTGATCTATATATCTTCACAGGGAAAAAAGAAGAAAAGAGACGATGAATATAATAATGAAATGTGTATCATATCTCTTATATATGTATGTCTGTCTCAAGCTATCTCTAAAGCGTGCAAAGTGTAATTAATAAAAGTGATTTTTAATTTAAGTGATTAAAAAAGAGAGTATTTTATAGAAAATAATACACATTTTTATAAATAAACTAATCTACTATTAATTATCTGACTTCAATATTTAAAAAAGAATGGAGTTAGAATCAACAGTCATCTCAACTAAATTAAACCTGATTACTGATAGTTAATTTGTTTTTTAATCTTGTTAGTTGCAAATATTATGACTATATTTAAGCACATTAGCATGTGCAAAGGGCAATAACAATCCTTATTACAAGACATTGTCATCTTTTATAAAATCAATGACTGATTTTTATTATAAGTCACCAAAAAGAGTATTAATTAAGTGCATTACATTTTTTTTAAATTGCCCATATACATTTGATGTTTAATGCAATTTTTATTTTTTTAAATGTAATTTATGATTTTGAATTTGAGTAAAGTTGGAAAAAATTATTTTTAAACATAACACATCTAATAACTTAATAATCTTTTCCAACAGCTATGATGATGTGATTAGATGATGACTATAACATTAAGATGTGGATAAGATTTCTACTTTCAAATCACAATTAATGAATTTTCAAATTGTTCAATTTTTTTGTCCGCAAATTGATGAGCAAGGTTACATCTAACATTTTCGTTTTCATTAAATGAATTGTTGAAAAACTGGGGCATAATTTCAAGTCAACTGCTTAAGATAGACATGTTTCTAACTCTATCCCACTATAATTAATTTTCCAACTAATTCTAATCGTGATATTCTTAAAATATTTATTAAAGTTAAGGGAATCGAATGGCTATTATTGGCTGGGAGGTTAAAAGCACCTTTTTCTAAATAAAATAGATGGGAGTTTATTTTGTTGACTTTGGAAATTTTAAACATAGTATGACGTGTAAAGAACAATAAGCATGCAACTAATTCTTTTATAAAGGAAAATTTGATCAAAGAATAAATGTAAAGCAAAATAATAAAAGAAAATTTTATACTAGTCAAAGAATAAATGTGCAACAAACAGATAAGTTTACTCACGTTGAAAATTTCCACTTAAACGTTATAAATAATTAAATATATAGAATAGAGGTCCCTTCAAATCATCAAGCAAGGCAATCCTAAGTCTTACAATAAAAAAATTAATTCTAGTTATTAATAAAAGGCAATTAGAGTTTTATAATTACTTTAGACTCGAGACATTTTATTTCTGAATATTTTTTATCATCTAAAAAAACGGATTAATTGTTTAATTTATGCGTACAATGACAGGTGACAAGGTGTGAAAAGGTATTAAAACGTCGCATAATTTTTATATATAGGAAAACTTCTCTAACATAAACATTAATCCATGTATATTTAGCTTTGATTAAGGAAAATGTATTCCTCTTCCAGCTAAATTATCCTAATTCGTAGGGTACCATGATTATGTGATAAAATTAAAACCTGCTTTAATTTGGCAATTGAAATAAAGTTTAACGTGTTCCACGAAGAAAATCTTCACCCCTAATTGATAATACCACGCTTTTTCCCAACTAAATAAAGATGAACTGGTGAACAAGCATTTGAACACAGAAGGATCCTGTGCCTATTTTGATTTTCTTCATGTGCTTCAGATTTCACATCTTCTTTTAAGTTATTTCACCTTTTTAAATTTTTCTTATTATTTTATTTGGCATTTTACTTTGCTATTAGGGTTTTGGAAAAATCATACACTCCAATAGTGAGAAACAGAGAAGCTTCCTTTCGTGTGATTATATGGAAAAAGTTACTCATCGTAGAGTCCCTTTGGTTCAGTGAAAATCAAGGAAGGAAAAGAAAAATCAGAGATTTTCTTGCACCAAAGAGCATTTGGCATCAACTTTATCGGCAACCTAAATTCCAGCGGGAGGCTAAAATTCCAGCTTGTTTGGATATAAGGTTGAAAATAGCTTTTACAGATTTTGAGGCAAAATCTAGGTTTTGGAGAATAGATTTTGGAAAATAGCTTTTACAGATTTCGAGGCAAAACCTAGGTTTTGAAAAGTGATTTATGTTCGGGAAGTTATTAGCTTTTACGGATTCCAAGGCAAAAAAGTGGGTAGGAAAGAGGAAAGTAAGAGAGAGAACGAGAGAAAAAGTATGAAAGAGGAAACCTAGGTTTCAAACTGAGGTTTTGTAATCAAAATAGCTTTTGGGAAAAAATTTTTGCTTGGACAAAACCTTGATTTTGAGGTAAAATCTAGATTTTGAAACCAAACCTAGATTTAAAAGTGATTGCCAAACCAACCCTAAATATATGTGAGAACCGCGCTTCCCATAAAAAATTGTATCATTCGATTTTTAGTCAAATGATTAAAATGGCCATGAACCTTTATGTCTCTAAATGACTTGAAACATATTGGCAGGAGGGGCTCGAGCCAGTGCTCAATCATGGTTCTCAATTGATAAAGATGATGCTGGAAGAGTTGTCGAGTGAGACGGTGGTGAGAATAGTTCATCCAATTGAAATGGATTCACGTTCCTTCGACTTCCCTTCTACATGGCCACCTCCTCTGCTCCCTCGCTGTATTATATTATATTTATAGTCACTGATTAACAAATCTAACGTGTGGAACTTGGGATTAGATTAACTAGAGTAAACCCAAAAATAGTTTTTCTAATTTTGCTAGGTATAAATATTATTCTATTAAAGATAATTCTATTTAAAATATTATTAAATACTAAATGTGAATACATCTTCTAAAAAATATAAATTCATTATATCATGAGGGACTACTGCTTTTCTTAGACCCATTCCTAGTTGATAGACCCTAATGCAGTTGGTGAATGGTCCCTTCATAAAGTGATCATGGACTCATTCATGCAGAGAAATGCAGTGGTCCTAGTTAAATTAATGCCCAAACAAGGTACTTTTATAATCTTATTTATAAGTAATATTTTCTCTTATAAAAACATTTTCTCTTATAAAGCTCCTCCTAAATAAAAGTAACACTTTGGTTTTGTTTAAAAATTAAATACATTTTTTTTTTCATTTTTACCTTAAATTAATCATATATCTCACTTATATATTTTTCCCACTCATTAATTATCTCTGATATTTTTTCACTTATTTGCTCTTATACTCATAATTCTTATAAATAAGTGTACATTCGAGAAAAAACCAAATCTTTTAGACATCCTTTTGGAACTAATTTAGAGCTTGTTTGGGAACAGTTTTTAGAATCTAGGTTTGGTTTCAAAACCTAGGTTTTATCTCAAAACCGAGGTTTTTTTCAAACAAATTTTTTTTCTCAAAAGCTATTTTGGTTACAAAACCTCAGTTTGAAACCTATGTTTTCTCTTTCATACTTTTTCCTCTTTCCTACTTTCTCTCTCTTTCTCTTTCTTACTTTCCTCTTTTCTACCCACTTTTTTGCCTCATAATCCGTAAAAGCTAATAACTTCCCAAACATAAATCACTTTTTAAAACCTAGGTTTTGCCTCGGAATCTGTAAAAGCTATTTTCCAAAATCTATTTTTCAAAATCTAGGTTTTACTTCAAAATCTGTAAAAGCTACTTTCAACCAAAAATCCAAACAAGCACTTAAACTGGCAGTTGTTATTGCTTTTTTCTAAACATATCTAAAAGTTAGAACTTTTAAATTAATTAATAACCACCTCACCGGCATCTCTTGGACAACTTGCTCTGACCTTCTCTCTCACTTTCCTCAAACAAATCCGCGTGTGGAAGCAGCACGCATCTTTGACGACGTACGCTTCATCTCCATCCGCTCTCTCTATATATTCCCTCTCTTCCCTCCAACTATACTCATCCTACTCAGATATCTTCATCCTCTCTTGTCTCTCATTCTCTGTTTCTTCAAGCTCCGGCTATGGCTTCCCTTACCCGTTTCTTCTTACTTTCACTCTCTCTGCTCTCTCTCTTCGCTTCCTCTTCCAATGCTCAGCTCTCTCCCAACTTCTACGCCAGGTCTTGCCCTAACGTCCAGACCATCGTTCGGAACACAATGATGCAAGCTCTTGCCCGAGAGGCCCGCCTCGGCGCCTCCATCCTTCGCCTCTTCTTCCATGACTGCTTCGTCAATGTAATTAGTCATCCTCTTCTCTCTCTCTCTCTATATATATATATAAACATACACTGTACTCTCCATTTTATGTTCACACATATATATTGACTTACTTTACTTCTTCAGGGTTGTGATGCCGGAATCCTGCTAGACGACACCGGAAGCTTCACCGGAGAGAAAAACGCAGGCCCTAACCTGTCGGCAAGGGGCTACGAAGTGATTGATGCTATCAAAACCAACGTGGAAGCTGCCTGCAATGGCACTGTGTCTTGTGCTGATATCTTGGCACTCGCATCACAAGAGGGTGTCACCCAGGTAATTAATTACTACTCCTTAATTAAGCTTTTTTCATAATCCTTATTTCTAATTACACACACTCACATGTCTACTGTACATAGCCTTACCCTTTACTTGCATGCATGAATAATCCCCAGGCCAGTAAAAAGGCGTCAAAATTTTTCCCTCTAATCATGAAGGGAAAGACGACTATTTGTGCATGTCCATTAAGTATGATTAAATTTATTTTTTTAGAATTCGATAATATTAATTATATATATAGGTGGATTTCAGGTCATTTTCACAGCGTATAACTCATGTTTGCGTTTTCCTTTACATTTTTCCATCACTATTATGAACGTTTGCTTTCACTCTTAGCTTTCTTCCGCACTTTCCGTTATCAACTTCCCTTTTCTCTCTTCCTATACGAAATTAATTAGTATTTGTTGATGTCAATTCTCCAGCTGATTATTGAGAGTGGGTCCTTTAAAATCTACCACAACAATTCACTAAAACGTGTCATAAATTTCTTCGCACATGTGTCTTCTCCTGCATCACTCACTCGTCATCTTCCTCACAAATTGTACTGGAAATTTTGTTTCAAATAATATAATCATGCAAATATTTTCCCCCTCATTACAAAAAAAGTTTGCGATTTGAGTAATATGTTAATAGGTATGTCGGTGCCACTTTAAAAAAATATTCAGTAATTTAAATGTTGTAATATAAGAAGATTTTGGAACTGGATAAGATTTTTCTCGCTCAATAATTGAGTATTATTGGTGTTGTGTTGCAGCTTGGAGGACCCTCATGGAGAGTACCTCTTGGCCGGAGGGACGCGAGGACGGCGAGCCAGAGCAAAGCCAACAGCGAGATCCCCGGGCCGTCGTCGGGCCTCTCAACCCTGATCTCCATGTTCTCCGCCAAAGGGCTCACTGCCCGGGAGATGACGGTGCTTTCCGGCGGCCACACGATAGGTCAGGGGCAGTGCAATTTCTTCAGGAACCGCATCTACAATGAGACCAACATAGACCCAAACTTTGCAGCTACGAGAAGGGCCACTTGCCCTAGAACTGGTGGGGACACCAACTTGGCACCCCTTGACCCTACCCCTAACAGGTTCGACAACACTTACTATACGAACCTCGTGGCTCGACGCGGCCTCTTCCACTCGGACCAAGAGCTCTTCAATGGTGGCTCCCAAGATGCTCTGGTTAGGACATACGGTGCCAATAGAGCCCTCTTCTTTAGGGACTTCGCTTCCGCCATGGTCAAGATGAGCAGCATCACTCCTCTCACAGGGTCCCAGGGAGAGATCAGAAGGAATTGTAGGGTTGTTAATTGATTTGCCTTTTTTTTTTTGTTTCATAAACATAAATAATTGAGTAATCAAGTGATGTATTAAGCTAAGGTAGGTTAATTAGTGGTTTAATTTAATCGATTGTGATAATTAGACGACAAGGCCTTATTATAAGTCAAAAATGACTGAATAATGGACCTTGGATTATATGTTTGTATGATTGACACAGCTCATCAAGTGTTGTGGGCTGTGTTTTTTTTTTTCCAAATCAAAGGGTGATTCCAATTTCCAAGTGCCAGTTTTTTTTCTTGTCCTATTATTTTATTTTTTTATACCTTGAATTGTTTACCCTCTGCTATTTGATTGATCACGTTACGAAAAAGTTAACCCATTTCTCTTGGTAAGTTGTTTTTCCAGTTAGTCATAAGCTTGACTATATGCTCTTTGTTTGGTTGTTCTTGTTTTGGGCTTGATGACCATAAGGTAACATCAAATGCTGCGACGTGGTAAAGTGGGCAAGAGCCCAGCACAATGAAAATTTCATAAGCTGGTCGAGTAGCCTTTCATGGTAAAATCAATAATGAATTAATTGAATATTGAGTTTAGTGTTTAACAATACCCGAACGTGATTACTTTTTTAAAAGTAATCCCAACGGCATTTAAGTTTAATGGAAGGGTTAACCTTTCGTGATACAATGAATCAACGTTTAAACCCATGATTTGAGAGATGTTTACGTTTTGAACACAGCTGCCTTTAATGAGAGGGTGCATGTGCCTTGAATAATTTTGTCTGTTACATAGTGTGAGTTGGACCCCAATGACCCATTAGAATCACGACATGCTTCTTAGCACAAAAAATTCTCGAAGGAATACTTATAAGATTATATACTAATAATCTATTTCAGCAAATAGATTATTAGTATATAAAATCTCGCTATCACTGTTTGCTGAAATAGCTCTTAAAAATGAGGCTTTCCACATTTTCAACTATGGGCTTGTTTGAAACAATGTTTCCGAAAGTAAAACTTACGTTTAACAGTATTTTTCGATAAAACGAGATAATCTCATCCACATATTTACCTCAATTTATGTAAAAATATTTCTCTACCGTGTTCCAAACGGGCCTATATATACAAACAGATCTCACCGCATTCGCTTGCTGAAATAGTTCACCGGAAACGGAATGTTTTTCCCCATATTTTCGACGCATATACAAACAAATCTCATGTTTTCATCAATCCATTAAACAAATTTCTATAAGAAGCTTGACCCAGACAAAGAAAAAAGAACTTCTATGAATTCGTTTGAGAACGTGGTGGAAAAGTACTTTTACTGTTAAATGTGTATTTGGGCAGTCCAAATGCTCTCCAAACACAGCCTATACAAGTTGTTGTAACGGTTCGAATGATTAGAGTTGTGTTCCTTGGATAAATCTATCAATTTTTCTGCTAACTACGGTTATATTCATACCAAATACAATTATATTAAATACTATCATATTTTTTTAGTGAGGATTATTTAAATTTTGATTCACCATATTTTAAGAGGCTAACCCCTTCTATTATATATAATTTATGTTGGTAAGAGTATTCATTCATTCTCATAAAAATTGAAGGATCATCGAGATAAAAATTTTTACATTGCTGGAAAATAATTAAACAGCCACACAATTTTCTTTGGCTCACACAACTTAATATGTTTGTATTCCAATAAAAGAAGTAACAAGTCCTTCTCTCATCATCATACCCATCAACTGGTATGTCAAAAATTTCCTAAAAATGAAATAAATTCGTATATAAAAAATAATAAGATTATTGTTTAATTTGTTTTCTCTTGATCTCGAGCTGCTGGTTCAATGGAGGTTCCATGGGACCCATGTCTTCTCCGCTTGATTTTCCATGCAAGGCTGTTGGGGATCGTGCCACGCACTCAACCACACCAGATCACAGATTACACAAGTGGTCGTTACAAAGGTGACGACAAGTAGACCACTGTGATTGAACGTGCTTTCCACGCTCCTCATATTCGCGTGTTTCTGCTGTCCTCTCTCTTTTTCTCTATCTAATCTAAAGCCACCCCCTGGCCCTCACAACAACACTATTCCCTTTAGACACACAGGAAAGAGAAAATTGACAGGGTAAGAGAGAGAACTGAGAAGCAGAGGAAAGAAGGTGAAGAGAGGGCCAAAGGAAGAGTGTTTGTGCAGTAGTCTCTCACATGTCATCCATGCCGCTGGGGCCGCACCAGCAACAACCGCTGGCTGCGGCGGCAGCTCCCCAACCTCCACCTCCGTTGCCTGCTCAAGCTGAGAATGACAAGGTACTTGCGTTATAGAATTCTTCTCATTGTATGGAAAACGTCGGTTGTCATCCTCTATACCTCTAACCTTCCTGCGCCTGAGTGGTTTCCGGTTACTTGGCTGTCTTACATCCAACGAACTAGCTTCGGTATTAGCTGAAGTTTGGGCGATCTACTTATTGTTGGTGATTTAAGCTTGTTCAGAAACGATGCATGCTCGCCGGAATTTTTTTTTCGGCGACATGTCGATCGGAGTGATTACGCGGATTCCATGAAGAGTGATAGCTATTATCTTGTTTTCCTGAGTAGATTGTGAGAAGAGGGAGATCGGTGGATTTTCTCTTTCTCTCTGTGGTCTGTTGTAGTTGATGTTTCACGGTCGAGATCTTGCTGTTAAAATGCAGCTAGCTTACCTTATAGTTTGACGGTCCTGATGAAAAAGAAGGGAGTCCAACTAAGCGCATAATGCGGATTCCAGTACCTTTATTCAGGCTTTCTTCCCTTTCCCAAATAAGAGAGTGAGAGAGATTCTGATTGGGTTCTTAACTATGTAGAATATATTTTGACCGTTTGGGAGTATACTTTTACGTAAGTCGACGTAAATACGTGAAGCAGAGTATTTTCTGGAAAAAACACCGCTGAACGTTCCGCCAAACAAGTCGATTGACTGAGAGTGGCGTTGTCTTAGCTTCTAGGTGATGGGTTCCTGAATTTCGAATCTCCTGCCTCTTTCACTTCCAGAAAATTCCTTTGGTGACAATTCATCTTTAATTAATTTCCAGTCAGCTTTTCTTCTCTTAACCTTAATTCTACCGTGATTCTTTGTTTTAGGGTTGGCTCTGTTTCTCTTGTCTGTCATACGGATATAATTATTTAGATCTTCAGTTCATTGCTAACATCTTATACATGCTACCTTATATTTGCCGTCTGCTCTTCTGTTACTTCACTTTCACGTTTTCTGTCAGAGTACTCTCCTGTCAAATTGTTTTGGTATTGGTCTACCTTTTTGTGCCCTTTCCGTTTCTTGCAGTTGCCGTGGATTGTTCCTCAGAATCTTTTGTTTGCTTCAGCGAATCGATGTCCTTAGATTTTTTCTGATTGTTGTCTTAATTGATATGAAAGCATCTCTTTGGTTTTTGATGCTTTCTTGTGACCTGTGGACACCTGATTTAGCCTTATATTTGTATATGCTCTTTGTGGTCTTTATACTTTCCTCTTCTTCGACTTCGTCTTCTGAATTCTGCCTGAACTTTTCTGGTATTCATTTGATTCTAATAGCTACGGTTAATTGTTGCCCATTTACTTCATCATAAAAAGTTTCTTCAGTCATACTCAGAGATGAGATACTATGTTGTTATTTTACCGTTGTTTGATTTAAGGTATTACTCCAAGTTTCTTTGCGACATCTTATGTTATCGTTCAGCAATAGAGTGGGAGTTGAAAACATTGACTGCCACTCAGCTGTGTTTATGCAAGTCCATTAATGACTTTGCCAAATCTCATGTTATCAGTGCAAGAGAATGCTTTTTAGACTAAATGAACAACCATACTGATAGTCACAAATAAACTAGGAGCAAACTGTAACAGCTAACTAAATGAAACTAGTAATCATTAATATTGTAACAACAAGAATCTTGCTAGCGAATTCTGTATTTGGAGAATTGCTATCCCATGAAAATGTCTATTTCTTGTTATAAATTTCAGGAAATGTCAGCTACAGTCCTTGAGGGGAATGAAGCTGTCACTGGCCACATAATCTCCACCACAATCGGAGGCAAAAATGGTGAACCTAAGCAGGTGGGCTGTGTTCATAATCCTTTTTAACCTCTCAGTTTCTTTAAATAAATATATATTCGATCCTCAACTTGTCTGTCACAATTGCATGGATGATTGTATATTATGATTCTTGTTTTAAATAAATATTCACTTCCTTATTTGGATGGGGCTGAACTTCGTTTTTAAGTGGGGGGATCTAAAGCTAATTTGCTACTCTTGATGTTCAAGGAAATTTCCGGTGGTATGGTACTAACTGTCATCCCTCTCTCTTCAACCATTTATTTTTTAACGTATAATTTGGGTCTTGAAAGTTATGAAGAATTTATATCACGGTATTAATTTAATTAAGTTGAAAATTGATGATAATATTTATGGATTTCCTGTTTTCCCTATCTCCCCTCCCCAATCTTTTACATTGTTTCTTTTTTTCTTAAGGTCTCAACTCAATTCCTAATAACATATGTACTTCCTCTGATGCATTTGTAGACCATCAGTTACATGGCAGAACGTGTTGTTGGCACCGGTTCGTTTGGAATTGTCTTCCAGGTATGCGTAAATTGATTTCTTGGTGACAGTTATTCTCGTAAGCATTTTCTTCCTTCTAATATCTCATACTGCTTCCTCTCTGTCATTTGGGGTCTCCTTGACCCATACAAAGGCAAAGTGTTTAGAGACTGGTGAAGCGGTGGCTATAAAGAAGGTATTGCAGGACAGGCGGTACAAGAATCGTGAGCTGCAGTTAATGCGCCTGATGGATCACCCAAATGTTATTTCCCTGAAGCACTGTTTCTTCTCTACAACTAGCAGAGATGAACTTTTTCTCAATTTGGTTATGGAATATGTCCCTGAAACATTGTACCGAGTTCTAAAACACTATACTAGTAGGAACCAAAGGATGCCTCTCATTTACGTGAAACTCTATACATATCAAGTATGAACTCCTTGTTACCAATCTATTTTTAATTTTTTTGTTGCTCATACTTGAATTCTCATAAAAATTGGCACATGATTCTCAGATCTTCAGGGGACTAGCTTACATCCATTCAGTACCAGGAGTTTGCCATAGAGATGTGAAACCTCAAAATCTTTTGGTATGTTATTTCTGAGTTGTACCTCCTTGATGCTCCCCATACATTTATTCTAAATATATTGCTTCTCTGTTTTGCAGGTCGATCCTCTCACTCATCAAGTTAAGCTTTGTGATTTTGGGAGTGCAAAAGTTCTGGTAGGTTACAAGATCTTATGCCGCTCAGTCACAGGCTCTTTTAACCTTTGTGTGCATGTGCAATTGTTATTAAGTCTGTATGTGAATGTGATGATGGCCTGTAAGCAAAAAGCCATTGAAATGTGAATGCTGCCAGAAATCCTGGCTCCACATTCTTTTAGCTGAACTCTTGACCCTACATTTTTTCCCTATCATATGAGCAGTGAATGGGAGAAAGGTTGTTGGCCAGAATCACTTGTGCATTGTTGTTGATACTTTAACCATTTATCTACATGATAAAATTGCTGTGTTGGGTCTCAACATATAAATATACAAACTAGGTGGGGCCCCTGTACATTGCACAAGTATGAGGAATGAATTTTTCTGCAGCTTTTGGATAGTGCTGCTTGCTATATATTTTATATTGCTTTATTTGATTTAATCAATTACAATTTATATCAGGTCAATGGTGAATCAAACATTTCATACATATGTTCACGTTACTATCGAGCTCCAGAACTAATATTTGGTGCAACAGAATACACATCTTCTATTGATATTTGGTCAAGTGGTTGCGTCCTTGCTGAGCTGCTTCTAGGTCAGGTAAGTGATATTGTACTTAAAGCTGCTCCCTTTTATTTTATTTCACATGTTACATTATTGATTATATTGAGTTCACTTCTAATGATTTTTGAATGTTTCATCAGCCATTATTTCCGGGAGAAAATCAGGTGGACCAACTTGTGGAAATCATTAAGGTGACCTGGTCTTTATGTTGATGACACCATCATTGGACAAGTCTAGTTTTAGAATGATCATTGTTTGGGTTTCCGGCTGTAGGTTCTTGGTACTCCAACTCGAGAAGAAATTCGTTGCATGAACCCTAATTATACAGATTTTAGATTCCCTCAGGTTAAAGCTCATCCGTGGCACAAGGTAAAGGCATTTGGTCATCCATTTTTCTTTTGATGTGTGATGCTCGAAATATGGTCTTCGAAATGGAGACAAAAAAAAAACTGTCAAGCTGAATGTGAAATGAATTCAACTAAATGAAGTGAAACTGTTTCCTACAGATTCTGAGGATTAACATGATGCGGTTGTTATAGCCTTAAATTTTCATTGGTGGTTAAAACAAGATATATTCTTGAAACTACCTTTTCCTTTGTTTTTGGTGTTTGGTACATTCAACTAACTGCTATTCCATGGTTCAGATTTTCCACAAGCGAATGCCTCCTGAAGCAATTGACCTTATATCAAGGCTTCTCCAATATTCGCCAAGTCTTCGCTACACTGCGGTGAGTGGGACTACCCATACTACCCCTCCCCTCCTCAAGGAGAAAACAATTAAAAAAAGAAAAGAAATCCATAGTATTTTTTTGATTCGTTGTGCCTATTACTAATGTATACTCTTTTAATTTAAATCACTCTTCAAAAAATCCTTTTATTCTCAGTAATGGCTTTTATTGTGTCAGCTGCAAGCATGTGCACATCCTTTCTTTGATGAGCTCCGGGAGCCCAATGCCCGACTACCGAACGGCCGTCCGCTTCCTCCACTTTTCAATTTCAAACAGGAAGTATGTAGTTGATTGTTTCCTGTCACATGTGATGTATGCAAGGCACTTTCAATGATCACCATTAATGTTCATAATGCATTTTTCTTAATGTCCTTGCTTTCTGCATGCTCTATGCTCGAGATTCTCAGATTTCTCATATCTCTAACTATAGTTGCCCTTGAATGTAACATATTTGACAAGTTTCTTTGCTGATAATGAACATGAATTGTGGTATTTTAATTGCAGCTGTCTGGAGCATCGCCTGAATTGATAAATAGGCTCATCCCGGAGCATATTAGGCGGCAGATTACTCTCAGCTTCCCTCATCCGGCTGGTACATAGATGTAAAAAGACATCGAAGGAGTCAGCTATTCTAGTAATCAACATGTAATTAAAGGATGGCCTGTGGTTGATCAATATAACTAAAGGTTATGGCCTAATATTCTTCATAGTCCCTCCTCCTATGAAGATGTATGCATGTACTGGCTGCTCAGCATTACCTGGAAATCGGTTCTTCTGTCTACCAGTTTAGTTATAGAAAACTATTCCCTGCATTTGTACATTGTTTTTGTCAGATTCCAGAAAGCTAGGAGCATAAAATGGATCGTGTCTATATATTTAGGGGTTGCCAGAGCCCACCAAATGTTGAAGGGCCTCGGTGGTACTAGTTCCGCTTGCTTTTTACATAATCATAGTCAATGTTGTGTTCATGTTTTATCCCCTTGCTTATGACAATTTCTTGGTTCGTAACCAGATTTCTCTTTTAATTATCTATTTCTCCTGTAGCCCTCTCCCTATTTGTCAAATTTTTCTGTCCATTCTGACTGTTGTCAGTGCAGCACCATAGGAGTAGAAAATCGTTTCAAAAGGGTGACAAGGTAAAAAAAAACTTGCAATTTATTTTCCTTTATTTTTGAGCACTCTTCGTGTATTTTTGTACTGGGATGGGAATAGAAAAATCTTTTGCCAACACTAATTTTCTGGGTGTCATTTTATCCCATTCACGAACGCCTTCATATTGATGCAAACTTGGTAATTACTTATGGTAGCTGAAGCATGTTCATTATAAGTGCACTGTCAAGCTTGCTTGACATGAAGAATTAAAAGACCTGAGAAGCATCATTTTTATCCCATTCACTAACGCCTTCATATTGATGCAAACTTGGTAATTACCTCTGGTAGCTGAAGCATGTTCGTTACAAGTGCACTGTCAAGCTTGCCTGACATGAAGAATTAAAAGACCTGAGAAGCATCATTTTTGCCAAAGAAATCGAGCGGTGAACGCTTGATTTCTTTCAGGTTAGCCCGAAAAGAATGAGTTGATTGCACGCCAAACCGTAGTAGTTCACTTCCATTGTAGCTGGGGAGGTAGAAATGCTTGGAACACATGATGTTAGAAAATGAAATGTGAGCCCTCGAAAATCAAAATTTTCTTGCAGGATTCGAATATTGCTGGACTCACAATAGGGGTCTTTAATTGAGAAGTTTAAAGGTTTGTGAAATTTTCATAATATTAAGCGACGTGGGATGGTAGGATAAGGATGACATTTTTTCGTTTTTGTCTTGAAGGTGAGAGTTCAAGTTCATTTCAATAATGGAAACGATGTTCCTCTCACCACATTGGCCTTGGTCCTTCATTGATGTAACAACTAACAACCCCTTTGGTATGGGAAATAAAGTAACATTCTCGAACCTAAACGATGTCTCTTCCATTGTCCTTAGTCCTCGGAGCCTTCTATGTTTTCAACAGCGCAGCCATGAACTCTTCCTCAAAATTTTTCCATATGACAAGACTCAAGAAAACATGGGGTAAAAACATTTCATAGTTTATTTTTTCTTAACAAACTGCAGAAAGAGATAGACACAGAATGCTTAAAACAATTTGCTGATCAACTTTAAATAATCTTCGTTGGCTGAAAATGAAAAGTGGATTCACGTAATTTTCATTTTTTTGGGCCAAGCATATGAAGGCATTCAAGACATTGCTGAACACTAAAATTTATAATTTTATGTGAATATAAGCATTTTCTTAAAATATCAGTAAATAAATGACTAAGATTAATGAAAATAACAAAATAGGGAGAATCACTTTAAAATCCTAAGAAAGAGTTAAAGAGAGTTGTTTATAAAAAAATTTAATGACAAATGAAAAGCATAAACTTCTTGTTATTTCATATATTGGAAATTGAGAATTGTAACAATATGCACCTTATATCTTTATTTTGAAATTTTATAATAATTCCTCCAACAAAATATCAGTTTCCCAAAACTTTGTAAATATGTGAAAAAGCAGGGTCATTTTGGTAAATAAGGAATATAAATCTTGCACCTAATTATAAAGCCCCCGCACTGTCTCTATCTTAATTCTTACAAACTCTCTTGAGCTCGGGAAGATTTTTCTCGCTCCCTCAGGGTTTTAGCTCCGATTTCTTTAAACCCGAGGGCATGGCGGCGATGAGAGCGGCAGTGGCGGCGCCTCGCGGTCTAAGGCGGCTATTCTCAACCACTACAACTTCAACCTTCGTGCCTCCTCCGCCCTCGGCGGCTGCTCCTGCTCGAGAGATGGCCGAGCCCAGTCCCAACCTCTTCGTCTCTGGTTTGTCTCCCATCATTATTTCTTTTGATCTTGTGGAAGGGTTTTGTAATATTTGGCGTTTTATATCTGTGACCCATTTTGGATTCTGTTCTACTTGCACTTTGCCCCTTGTGGTTTGATCTTTTTGGATATTGCCCCCTTTAGCATTTACCTATCTGGAAATGGCTCTTCTTGGGGAAAATAGCTCGAGGCAGTAATCTACGCAATCGAATGAACTGGAGACGTCGTGGCACATTTTAAATCTGGTCGCAAAATGAAGATGCTTAAACCACATAAAGTTATTCGATATCTGCACTTAGTTGATGATACGCTTTGTTCCAATCAAGAATCAACATTAAGGGATTATACTTTCCCCCCTCAAAGATCCCCCCCCCAACTATTTCCCATTGCCGTGAGGTGATACTTTGTATGTGCATATCTTAATTCTGCATATCATACACGTTGACGTTGAATTAATGAGATTATAGCTAGTTATTGTAAAAATTTTAATTTGTCGTGATCCCCCCCCCCCAAAAAATTGCGACAGTATCATTTACTTGTTCTTTTTGGGGACAACGTTAAGTTTTGTGACCTTAACATTTTGTTATAATCGGATAAGCGTTGATTTTATTGCTCGATAGATTAGGGGAATAATTCGTTTTTCACTTAATTGTGCTGCTGGGAGTTGCAGAGTCGTTACAAGTGTCTATTGCAATGCTAAGATTACTTTCTTTATACCATATTTGTCACTTCAAGTATTTGAGTTTTGTGTTGGTAATATTCAATATCTATCACATTTTCAGGGCTTAGCAAACGTACTACTACAGAAAAGCTGCGGGAGGCATTTTCCCAGTTTGGTGAAGTTGTTAATGGTTTGCACTGCCTCCCTATACAATTTGGGCTATGAAAAATTCCATTGTATCACTAAATGTAGTTTTGTTCAAAATTGTGCTTTTTTTTTTAAATAACCGTAACAGTCCCTTTTGTGGCTGTTTTCAGCTAGAGTGGTGACTGACAGAGTATCAGGTTACTCTAAAGGGTTCGGCTTCGTAAGATATGCCACCGTAGAAGAAGCTGGAAAAGGCATTGAGGGCATGGATGGAAAGGTATGGTGGATGGCCGAACTTTAATTGTAAGCTTGGAATTGGACTTCTCTGGAGAGATATAAGGACTTCACTTTTGAGTTTCCTGTGTCCATGTCTGGATATTTTTTTTTTGAGTATTTCTAGATGTTTTAATTCTAAATAAAAGTGCAATATGACACACCTGGGACTAGATAAATAAGCACAAGTTAAAGTTTCAACATAATGTTGCCTGTAGATGCCAATGCCGCCTTCCCTCGACTGATGCAGAGAACTTTTGTGCACTCATCTAATGATGATACGCACCCAAGTCTCAGTATGAGGTTTCCTCGGAATTGTTGTTTCTCTACTCTCACTTGGGATTCAGTATATGACTTTGAACTGTGGGATAATTTTTTATCTTGGTATCATAAGGTGAACGTTTTGGGTCAGATATGCTAGTTGACATAGCAATGGTAAATACAACGGATATAAACATGTGCTGTGTGATTGAAAAAATAACATATTTATTATGGCCTTGCTCATTTTAATTTCTCTGTTGTAGTGCTTTTGTGTTCTTGGTCTTAGCTTTGAGTTTGGCTTGTGTTGCTAGACTGATGTTGATATTCTTGGTTGCTATTTGCTCATCTGAAAATCTACTCATTTTCTCCTTCATTGCATGCAGTTTCTGGATGGTTGGGTTATATTTGCCGAGTATGCAAGACCAAGACCTCCACCGGGACAACCCGGACATCCTATGCCTCCTCCTTATGGTCAGCAGTGATTCCTATTATTTATTAACCTGGTGATTGTACCTCGTTAAATTGGTTTTACATTGGCTGATGAGAAGGAAAAAACATTATTTTGTAAAATCATGGGGAATCTTCTATTTTCTCAAAGTTTTGCTTGTCTGTTATGGGAGATCAATCTTATGAACCATGTTATTGGAATGCAAAGATTTTGACATGTTGTAGTGGAATGAGTTAAAGCAGGAGCTCATACGAAACCTTGAACCTTTGATGGATATACATTTGTACTATTTATTAACTTCGTCGTCATACCAGCTACCAGGTCAACCATATTTTGATGTGAAACATGATGATTGGTTGCTTCATTTCTACATGTATTATCTTGGGAGCCGAATCACTCGATGGAGAAGCGATGGCTTATAAAGCTCTGATTTTTTTTTCCAATGGTGTTTTGAGTCGAACATGTTTTTCTGTTTACGACAAACTCTGCAAATATCTAAATTTAGTTGAGAGAGAATGATGGAATGAGATGTGAAATGCAGCGATTCCCGTGATGATCAATTAGTAACAGAGCTCCAGTTAGTGCTATACAAAGTTCACAAATGATACGCACATAACGCATAGATATGCATGGAAAGTCATGTTAGATTGTTGTAAAACATGAATTATCATTTCCTTTAACAGAAAAAAAATAGAGAGCATTGTTATTTGATGTGGATTTGAGACGGACGTATCAATACGAATATATGAACTAGTGCATAAATACATGAGGCTGTGAGGTGTAGACTATGGATCAGCATGATTAACATAAGGTAAAATTGGAAAACATAGAACCATTGAAATTGTGGCTGTAACATAAAATCCATCGGCAAATCCTTCAACCCGAAATCTCTCTCTCTCGCTATATATATACATGTATGTATGTATATATGAGTGTACGTGTGAATATATAGGAACAGGTCCAACACCTGTTAACAGGTGGCCACCTAAGCTCCGACTCTCAACCACACAAAATCTGTCTGGTCGACCTTCCACCTTCTTTCTCTTCAATGGCGTCTTCCTCACCACGTCCCATTCATTCTCCGGCCACCTTTCTCTCTGACCTCACCTAAGGGCAGAAGCAGGGGCATCCATCGATGAAGTTCTTATTGGAATTCGCCTCTTGCTGCGGCCCCGCTCCCCCGCGCTCTCCCTTTTCTGTGACCTCCTCCTCCTCCCGCTACGGTGAGAGACGGAGGCCGTCCGGGCACCGGCGGCCGACGCGTAGGCCTCCCCCTTCTCGTCGGCCTCGCCGTGCTCTGAAGCGGAGGAGGCTGGCGCCTCCAGGTGACTGGAGACCAACGCTGGTACCCATTTATGAATACGACGATAACGGGGAAGAGGAGGAGGAGGAGGAGGAGGTGGCGGCGGCGAAGAGGAGGAGCGATGCCTCCAGGGCGCTTCTTTACGATTACGATTCCAGGTGATGTTTTTAAAAGAAAAAAAAAAGAAAATTTACTTTCAATCTTAGATAACAAATTTAATTTGATCAGCAATGTTTGAAGTATGGGATTGCGAATGAGATGTAATGAATTAGGGTTTGTTTCAGGAGGGGCAGTGGTCGTTACAAGATGATAACAGAGTTCTATCCTATGCCATACATGTTCTGATCCCTCTCTATTTATCCTCCATACTCAAATGGGTTCGATCATCATCCATCCAGCTCCAGCTAATTAATCTTGCAATTAAGGAGGCAATCAAATTCTTCCTTTTATCTTTTCCAGCCACCATTTTGGAACTGAAATTGTGAACTGTAAATACATTTGGTTCCTTTTAATTATTATCTGCATTTGGTGCCATAATAAAATCTTATGGCAAAGCTGTAGCAGTGCAAAGGCAAAACAAATTTGTTATATATATAAAGAGTCTCTTCATTCTTATATAACAAATTTGATTTGATTATTCACAGAACGCTATTTTATTTTATTTTTTCCCCTCTCCATAGAAGCAAGCATTATGATATTTGATTTTAGGAAAGGAAGATTCATTACAGAATATACACCAGAAAGTGTTATCGGTAGGGACAAAACTAAACTACGGTAAAAGCAAACTGAGTTTGACAAAAATGAAAGAAGGCCGCCAAGTTAGAGAATCAAAGAGTGTGTGTGTGTGTAGCACCACCACAATTCACACATTGGCGGCACTTCCTCCGTTCAACATTCCGGCGAAGGTATCATAGAGCGGTTGGTCCATCGTCTCCGGCAGTAAAAACCCAAGCACCCCCGCCGCGATTCCACACGCTGCGAACACTGCAAACGGCAGCCCGCCTCCCAAAACCACCACAACCGGTGCCAGTATTGCCCCAAATTGCACCGCCTGTGTCCCGCATCCGAGCGCCGCGTTCCTCACCACCGTGGGGAATAGCTCCGAAGTGTATATGAAGAGCAAATTATACGTGCCCGCCATCCCAAATATACCCAGAACCCCACAAACCATCCTCACCAATTTCCACAGCCCCACGTTCATCATCAAGCTCCCCAGAAAACAGAAGAAGCCGCTGAACCATAACGTCCCAATCGCTAACGGCTTCCTCCCAAACCTGTCCAACAGCAACGCCGTTATGAAGAAAGCCGGCATCTCCGCCACAGCATTCAGAAAAACCGTCATGTATATGTTGGTTTCCAGATTCACAACATTCAGGCTCAGACCGTAGTACACGACGGAGCACAAAAAGTTTATGGCAACGGTGAGAAATAGGCGAGTTCGAGTTAATGGGGATCGAATAGCATCTACGATCGATCCAGTCACAGCATCTTTGTTCCCCTGTTGTTGTTGTTCATTAGAGGTTTGGGAATGGCCTCCGGAGACGTCATGGTCCGACGTTTCTTCGTCGAGAGCGAGAATAACGTCGTCGGGGAGGTGCTTGCCGTTGGCGGTGGCGATCTCGGACATGATTTTCATAGCGTCGTTGATTCTGCCTCGGACGAGGTACCATCTTGGGGATTCGGCGATGAACGGGATAATGAGGACGAGGAAGATGAGGGAGGGGATGGAGGAGGCGATGTAGAGAGCCCGCCATTGGCGGAATTTGTAGGCAATGGCGGCGAGGAAGGCGATGCCGGTGGAGAAGAAGTAGAATGTGGACATGCCGGCGCGGCCACGCTTGCTGGGGCCAACGGGCTCGGTGGCGAGGACAAAAGAGCAGAGGCCTACTCCGCCGGTGCTGAAGCCGGTGAGGAGGCGGAGGAGGACGTAAATCCAGAAGTTAGGGGAGAAAGCCGTCAAGCAGCCGAAGATGGTGTTGAGGACGCACACTACAGTGAGAGATCCTTTTCTTCCCAGGAAGGAATCTGATAGATGACCAAATATTCCAGCACCTGAGGAAAAAAACCAAAATCATCACGTTATTTTCACTTTTAAATTCAATATTCTTCCCAAATATAAGCAACTGGTAGCGTTAAATTTATCATAAAAAATTTAAGTAATTTTGGAAATTGTTCTTAATTCTTATTAACATCCACATGCAAATTTATCCCTAAAAGTTGAGGAGTACGTAATGTTATATCAAAAATTTACTCAAAAGTGTTAAAATAGAGGGAATTTTTCTTTTACCATTAAAAAATGTTAATGGTCAGTACTATAAAGCATCATTGGTATGCTTTAAAACTTTCTTGGTCAACATTATTAAACACGAAAGAAAGAACCTTCCTCTCTGAAATAAAAAACTTCCTACCCTTGTTAGTTATAGTAAATATTGAACACTAGAAGAAGGTGGTAAATATATATATATAGAGAGAGAGAGAGAGACAGACAGACACATATATATTAAGAAGGGAAAGACCAAGACCAGGTGCTTGTTTGGTCACATTTGTTCCTTTATGTTAAACTACAACATATGTATAGAGCCTCATTAACAATGCCACGTGAACAAGCTTCTTAAGAGTGTGCCTCATGAACAGATAAACACTACTGAGTTTACACTTCATACTTACGATTCAGAAATTCAATGATAATCCAAATATGCCTTCATCACCAGATCCTGACGTGTAAGTCTCTAGCGTCCTCTGCTTCTAACAAAACCTTCGTGAGTCATCATTCATCCTAAACACCTCAGGCTCTGGTACCCGCTGGTTTATGGCCACCAGTCATCTCTCTCTCTCTCCTCTCTCTCTCATCCTGCCGTTTTGGATAGGTTTTGGTGGGCGAATCAGAGTATAGATGCGATCCATCTCCGACAATGCTTCTGCCTCCCAACTCCCAAAACGACAGGCCACGTAAATGTAACACGTCCCACCCCAACGCAAAACGACAACCACTAACCTCGCCTTGGACCATTGCACCAATTCTCATCCTTGTGGTCCCATCCACTGCCCTCTTCTCTTCTTCTAGCTTTCCTCTTCTCTCTCTCTCCCTCTCTCTCTCCTTTTCACTCTCAACTTAATTATATAATCCTGTTTTCAATCTTTTTAATTGATAAACATGTTTAACCCTTCACCATTAACTCTGTCTTCGTTATACGACGAAATCCAACTGGCTAGCTACTCGTGATCAACTTGGCATCTCTTGCTATGACTTCCTTGAGTTCGTTCGTATCTCTTTAGAGATTCATTGACCCACTCTCATGAACAAACATATCATCATGAGAATAAGAACAAAAACAATCATTTTTCAAAGATAATTTTTTTATTTATTCAATCACGTTAGTTTAGATCTCCCTGATATATATCAAACACTTACCATGATTACGACGAACATTGTCCCCCTAGTGTCTTCGACAACGGCTGGATTATTTTACTCTTAAAATACTGTGTTATTCATGTGGATTTGTTATTTTTCTATTTGTGGATCGGATTCTCAGTGCCCATACTGAATTTCAGAAGATTAATAACTCAATTGAATGTGAAATAATAAAAGTAGAAATCACTGTGAATCAGAGAGATGAAGCTGAAACTGACCGATCATGCAGCCGCCGAAGAAGATGGCCTGGACCAGTCCGACCTTGTATTTCTCTCCGCAAAATAAACCCCATTCAGCGGCTGTCGAGGATTCCGGACCCCCAATCCACTGCCACGACCCGGGTCCGAGACCGCAAACGCTTGTCGCCGTCGAGTCGCAGCCCGAGCCGTCGACGCACGTCCACTTGGGTTCTAGGTCGGCGAAGATCATGACCATGGTGTGGAAAGCCTCAAGAGACCAGGCGAGGTTCGTGAGCATGAAGTGACGTAGCTGCCACGGCCCGAACTCGCCGCAGTGCCGCTGGAGCATCTGGTCGATGGAGACCTTCCTCGGTTTGGCATCGCCGGCAGACTTCGTGTCATCCGTCTGCTGCGGCAGCAGCGGTGATAGAAGCTCGGGTTTCGAGCCATTCGTGGTGGCGAGCATCTCGCGGTCCCGGGTCAGGTTTACGGAACGCCTGGATTTCTGTTTCCCTTCCCGGCCTCGCCCATGCCCATGGGTTATATATATAGGAGCCAGGAATTGGGTTGCGGAAATTATTATTATTTTTATCCACTGAAAATATTATATTAGCACCATCTAATAATTCTCTGATTTTTTGAAGTTAATCAATATCGATATTTTCTGTCAAAAAATAATCAATATCTATATTATAATATAGGTGAATGTATATGGGACATTTTTTTTTTGCTAAAAATATGAAGAAAATATATAGAACGCACTATTCATATATTTTGTTTAAAAAAATTTTCCCCCTTTTTGTATAGAAAACACCCGATATATTGGATCTTGTATAAAATATATGGGACTGTTTTTAAATATTCGTGTAATTTTTTTCTTGGCAATTGGTTTAATTTCGTTATTCAAATAATCGAGATTTAGTAATTTATATTTTAAAATATTATGAGGAATCATCTCGTGGTTGATGGGGGATTCGAATATACTCTTATATATATATATATCACCGTAATTATCACACTAGTACCACTCTGTTGGCCGGTTGTGGGGTCTACGTACGTGAATGGTGATAATGAAGACGATAGGTTTAGAATCTTTTTCTCAGAAAAAGAAAAAAAGAAAAGAAAAATGTCAGTGATGCCTTTTAATTTATCACTTTTTTTGGTTAAAATATATTTTTGATTTACACAGATTTTTAGTTTAATCTTTTAAATTTTTAAAAAAATGTACTTGTAATCTTTTAATTTTAATGTTTTTAATTCACTTAACCGAAAATGCTTACTTAACAAACTTAAACAGTGATTATCTAATTAAATAGTGTTAAAATATATTTGAATATTAATTATCCAATTTACTCTTTTTAGGATTATACCTAGATCAAATTCATTATATTAATGTTGTTAAATTATCCAATCACACATTGTTATGTATCTTAATTTTAAAACATTATCATTTGATTAAAATTTACATAAAAACTAGAACACGCATTTATAAGTGATCAAAAAATTCGATTTGAGTATGATCCTTTTTATACTCCAAAAAAGGTATATGGTCCTTTTTGGCCAGCCATGCTTGTTTGGCAATGCTTAGCTTATAGCCATAAGTACGTTTAATAGTGTTTTTTCGGAAAACGAGACAATCTCCTCCACATATTTACTTCAGCTTGTGTAAATAAACCCATAAGTACTTCTCCACCGCTTTGCCAAACAGACCCAATTAAATATTAGATGTATCTAAAAAAAATATTTCAATATCCAATGTACCATATCATACTTTAAAATAATGAATACGCAAAAATAATTACTTTAGCAGCGTAGATGCAGCTAAACACTATTTTAATACATAGATCTTGCACAGTTAAGTTCTAAAAGTTCAATGAATCTTGGGAAAATAAAAATATATGTAAAATTGCTCATATATAAATAGAGAGAGAGTTCTAGTTTGAATTTCATTCGTTGAAAGCAATCATTGTGTTGAATAAAAATTCATCAATGCGTTTGGAAATATGGAAATCTAGAAAAGGTTGATGAATTATAACTATTTGGAATCCCTTGAAATGGTTGATGGAAGATGGAAGAGACCACAGCATTTATGGTAACTAAGAGACCAAAACAAATGAAAAATGGCATCCAGATCTTTAAAAATCATTGGACCGTTTGGAAACACAGTAGATAAGTACTTTTACGTAAGTCGAAGTAAATATGCGAAGAAGATTATCTTATTTTATGAAAAACACTGTTAAATGTGCTTTTAAAGAGTATAAACGCTCCCGTATACAACCATTAAAGATGACATTACGGATTTTTAAAAATCATTTTTAAGCAATTCAAAATAAAACATTTAAAATAAACTAATTTAAATAATGATTTTCCTATGGGAAAGAACGCATAGCAGTGCAGATCTATGGTTAAGTTTGTTTTTTATGATTAATAAAAAGAGAGAGATTATTATGGTTTCTCATATGAGTATATGACATATCATTTTCATCTTTATACTGCTAACTGATCGATGTCGACAGTTCCATCAAAAGGCTGGTGTTCTTCTTTTTGAGAGAGATATTTTTTTTTCCCATATAATTATCTAATGAGTTCATGTATGGTTTAAGCCTAAAGCAAAAGGTGAGTCCAAGATACTCCATTTCCTTGGTTGTTTTTTTTGTTTTTCTTGGACTAGGACTGAATTAATTAAATGCTCTCTTAATGAAATTTCAGCTTTACCCATTGATACAAAAAAAAAAAAACTACTGATTTTGTTAGGTGGGGGTGGAGAATGCCTAAATTATTAATCTATCAGTATGGGGGCTCATAATTGAAGTCAAAATATAAGGGGAAAAATTAAAATTTATGTTATTTTTTTACCTGTATAATATTTTAATGATTCCAAAATGCATTTTCTACTCAACTTTATTGAAAATGATTGGGGATAGAAATCTAACATAAATATCGTAAATTTTTTATTTAGAAAGGAATATTAATGGTGTGATTTCAATCATTAGTCAGTATAATTTTTTTTCATTTAATAATTTTGATAAAAAAGATTAAAATAATAGTTAATACATGATTCTTGGCAAAAAAAAGTTAATACATGATTGCGTCGATAAATTTAAAACAAGTAGTTTTACTCCTTAAATTTTATTTTATTTAAAATATTTATCCTTCTGACAAAATAAAATCTAGATCAAAACAAGATTTTAAACTTAGGGACAAAAAACAAAATGATGACAACTGGATGGACCAAATATTGTATATATCAAACCTTAAAAGAGTATAACTTAATTGAACTATACAAGCAGTCATATATTTTTAAATAAAGATAGGTTAATCCACCGGTAAAATAGAACCTTTATGTATAGAGTATATATAAACCACACATTACTCCAAAAAATAATTACTAAAATACAAATATGATAATTTTTTTGGTATAAACGATCTGGTATTCTGGGGTATCCTGGGTTTATTGCCCGCCCCAGACTAATTCGGACCCCCGCGAGGAGACCTTACTGTGGTAGCGAGATACCGATGGAACAACCTCTTTGAAGTTGTTTAATTATCGCGGTTGTTACTCCCCAAGATTCGAACCCTCGCCCTGAGGAATGCTGGTAGTAACACTTGCCAATTTTACCAAGCGCCCATTGGTCAGATATGATAATTTGATTCAAAACAAAGTCGATTTCAGCTTATCAATACAAGATCTAGTTCAGTTAGACTCGTTCAAAACTGTTTGACCGGATTTGACTGATTAAATATAACTCGTGTCATCATCTCGAGATGGATTTCTTAGTGCCTTCCGAGTTTGACTAAAGAATGAAGGAAGAAAAATGGTGGCTAGCTGGGAGGAAGGTTCTGCCATGGCCTATTGGCCTGAGCACTGAAAGTGAAGGGCGTGGTGGGGATTGTATCATTTTTGGGCTTAATATTAAACTTTCAAACAAAATAAAAGTCAAATACAGCACACTCTTTGGTGAAAGTGGTTTCTACGCTCATGAAGATACCTTATGTAAAAAAGTTTTATTTGTTCATTTGACGAAAATTAATTGACTCTTCAAATCCGCGACCGATATGAATTTTTATCTGTAAGTAATTCTGTTAACACATTCTAAACCTAAAGTAATGTTTTGACCAAGCCCAGACCAACTCACTTAAGAACTTATGTAACAAAAAAAATGTTTTATATTTTAAAAGAAAATAATATTGCTTCCGATCCTTAACATATCACTCAATTGATTTTTCATGAAAATTGAGAAAATTAAATAAATTACTTAATTATAACATATATTTTAAAACATTTAGATGTAGCATTTGATTATATATCAATTTATAAAACATGTAAATTATTTTACAGAAAAAGATAAATATGCAGTTAATTAACTTATTTAATCTATTCATGCATGCTTATTATATTAAAATGAAAACGCAGGAAGATAATATTATATACTAGTTTGACGGATAAGAATGGTCTGGGAATCTCCATGACGTTCTTACCTGGACTGAGAGCAAAATAAGAGATAGAAGTGGACCAACAAGTTGGGGATGATGAAGTAATCAACATTTGGACGTACGAAACTCAAACGTAAGTTGAAAGCGACTTCTGGCAACTAGGATCCAGTTAACGTGGTAAAATGGTATTCAATGCACCAACACATGCGTTTATTGATTGGTATACTCTATCCTCATTGTTTATAGTCAACATGTTTGAATCGACGGTAGAAACAATTCTTTCAATGTGATTTAAATGTTTATGAAGTAAATATATGAGACGAGTTTTATCTGTCATGGGCTTAGTAATTTACTTGATGGAAGTTTCGTGAGGCCTGGCAAGATTCGCTTAGACTCCCTCTATGAACTTGCTAGTAAGCCTACAAGTCTTGACTTAGTTTGAGAACTAAGGAAAGACTTAGAGAGAACTTGAGAAAGATGGAAAATTGGGAGAATGCTCTTGAATTGCTCAAATGCTTGGTGATTACAAATGCTCTCTATGAACTTGCTAGTAAGCCTACAAGTCTTGACTTAGTTTGAGAACTAAGGAAAGACTTAGAGAGAACTTGAGAGAGATGGAAAATTGGGAGAATACTCTTGAATTGCTCATGGTGATTACAAATGGCCCCCTTGGGAGTATTTATACTACTCTACCTCCTCAATGGACGGTAGAGATCATTTTGATCTAACGGCTCCTATTCGCCTTCCAGAAGTCTTTCCTAAAATATCTAGATATTTACACATTGAATTTACACATGTGAAAAATGTGTGGAGTGTTCTAGAATGGTAAGTATATAAAGAGATCTCTAGAGAGTTCTAGGGTTCTCTAGAGTGGACATGCTATGATAAACTTCCTCACTTATTAAGGTCGACCACTTTAAATGAGGATATATAATAGGGTTACTGCCATTCATGGTTCTTGCATTTTTAATAGAAATGTTTTGGTCCTTTAGTTTTAGATTATAATAATTTTATAAAAATTTTATATGAATGAACCAAAAAGGATCATAACTAAAAACCATTAATTAAAAATGCAGGGACATGCGTTTTTATTTATTAATTTTGGTTTCAGTTCACCTATATTGAAGGGTGTTAATATTAACCTTGTATAATAATGCAAGCCGCAAAGAGGCATCAACTTCGATAAATTAGGAGGCCAAAAACACATTTGAACACTCAACCTTCAGCTGCAAACCACTTTGTCCTGTAAGTTAGAATTAAGAAATAAAAAAGCTTTTAAAATCCAATAAAAAATGGAGGGACTTGAAGGATAAATTGAAACCCATTCAGCCAACCCACCCTCGACCCTAAATTACACTATTAAAAATGGGCTTTCATTGAGGATTGAAGGAGTACTTAAAATTTCTTTTATTGTTGAAATATTTTATCAATCCAGATCTCGAGTTGATCCTTGGCTTATTGCTGTTAAAGAAAGCAATGATTAGGATATGTTTACGCTGTATTGAATTCATTGGTGCATGGTTACGTTAATCAAATCAATTGAACTGATTAACGGAATGGTTCAATTTCTGTATTCTAAAGCATTCACACGCGCGCACGCACAGATATTCCTCTTGTTTGGTATAGTGAACACTGCATAATCTTCCTTCTTTGCTCATGTCTGCCTCCATTTCTTGGAAAACGTTCAACATATCCTTGTAAAATAACTTTATGTACACTGGGAGATCATCCAGGAAACGAATATCCCACCTGTAATTGAGAATTAATTAACCAGTACCGAGAAAAAAAGGAAAAAGAGAGCGATACTTCACACACACACGCTACACACTGATTTCTTCCAAGTTGATCAAAACTCGAGAACCCAGAGCTGATTATTAACCTCTGGATTGCCTCATTGATGAGTTCAAGTTCAGCGATAGTTCCATACGCATCGAATGCATCATCAATGATCGAGAACAAGCCAATCACTTGGGCCAACATCCTTCTAGCTTCAGAGTACCGAGGCTCAAAATAAACCGTCAGAATCCAAAAGCGTAATTCCACAATCCTGTTTCTTGCATATGGTAGATTTCTTTGCACATCGAATTTGTTCCACCAACTGATAATTAATTAAGGAAAAGTTTGTTGCACTTACAGAATCTATATACAACATTTTTATCGAAGTCCCAAAACGAATCTCGTCCAAGAACTTACTTGCAGATATTGGCGAACTCCTTCTGGTACAGTTTTTGGAGCATATTGAAATCTAACTTTGCGAGCTTCAGAAGAACTTCATTGCAGGAAGAATGCAAGTTGTATATGGAAATGTACTTTCGTGCCTCTAGCCTTGGCAGTCCCCTGTAAGGACATTGCTTTAAGGTATGCTCCAGTTTTGCTTCCAGAAAAGGGTTTGATTCAACGTTGGTGATGGAGCGAAGACGGTTTAAAGTGAAAGCGAGTGCTTCGTCTAAAATGTCCTCTCCATGAACACTCAGATGTGCAGCTTCATACAGACTAAGCATTCCTTCAACATCTGATGCCATTCTGTCACTGAAGTTTCCTTGCTCTTCCTTAAACTTGTTGAACACATCTTATACATAGTAATGGCGTATATATTTAGTTATTAACAAATTGAAGGAAGAAAACTCATAACAGCGCGCGCACAGCGTACCAGGTGAAGTGGGATATCGTTCATGCCTCAGTAGCTTAAAAAGGAAGCGAAGAGTGTGGAGATCTTGATCAGTGTGAGTTATAATTTGCTTATTTTGAAAGTAAGTATTGTGAATTTGGTGTAACAGCTCGTCAATCTCACGATCAAAATGGTACGACTTTGCTTAAGGATTTCTCCATCGTCATAGATATGAGCATCTTTCTCACCTCTTCTTTCAGTGTTTCAACGTGCTTCCCCATTTATTCATCAACTTCCTGCACAGTTTTCAAACAACTTGTACCATTGTAAAGTGAACTAATATAATAAGAACTATAAACATATACATAGCAGAAAGTAGAAATACATATATAAATATACCAAAGTTTCGGAAGCATATTGAAGGAAGTAATCATTCCAAAAAGTAGGATGATAATCTGCATGAGGTCGATGCAAATGGGTTGATGAAGAAGGTACAAGAGTCGTTGAAGTTTCGATGTGACTTTATATCTTCAAAAGGAAAACGAGGTTTCGCAGTGCGAGCGCGCGCGCGCTTCGGCTTTGATGAGGTTTCGATGTGAGGGAAGAGTGTAGGATATATGTGGTTATTTATAGGAAAAGTTAAAGCATGTCAATTCATGATACTGTAACGGAAGTGCCGGTTGACCGAATTGAAAATATTAAGTAAATTAAATAAATTATTTTAAAGTATTTAAGGAAAATCAATCTTTTGATATTTGAATATTTGATTCACATATAATTCAGTTCTTAGAATTTGATTCAGTATAACTTAGTTCTTAAATTTTGTACTCGAGTGCAACTTAATCCCTAATCTTTATATCATTTATAATTCCATCCTTATTTTCTCTGAGTAAATACTAATATCCAATGTGACACTCATGTGGATTCCAACTCAGCTCATTTTATATAAAAAAAAACGACCTATTGAATTCTTAGTTTGTCATCCTCTCCTTCCACACACAGTAAAAGAGGCCAACGAGTTGAAGAGTTGAAGAGGCATTTCGTTCACACTATCCAATTTTTTGTCCTTTGATGTTTCATGCAGACATATAGCACGTACTACCACCATATATAGCCCAAAAAAAAACAGAGAGGACATTAGTAGAGAGAATTGAATTTGGAGTTGAAAAAAAAAGGAGATTTTTTTGGGGGTGTTAGTTGACTCGTGCAAAGAGTAGGGTGTTAGGTTGATGGAAATGAGTTTTTTTTTTTTGGGTGGTCTTAGAGGGGTAGATAGCTCAAGCCGAAGATGGTGATGCCTTGCTGTTGAAGTTGAAGATTTTAATCTCTTCTTTTTGTAAAAAAAAAAATGTTTGCACACATTTTTGTGATGGTATCAAACCTATCTTTTTTGTAATTAATCTCACCCCGCCCTCTTTCACTCATCTTCCTCCCCAATCATTATTTACACGCTCGCCTCTCTCAAACAATTGATTCCATCCATCATTTTTTCAGCTCATTTAATCTCTCCGTATTACCTTCACCCTTGCCTAATTCAAATTCTTGATCATATTCTATTCACATGTCATATGCTCAAATAATTTGGTTTGAATGTTTGTCTATAAGACAACAAGGACATAGGCTATCAAACTTTGTGCAATGGTTAAACGATACAATTATACACCTTTATTCAGATGGATATATACAAGAAATAAAAACAGTCATCATCTTGTTGAATTTCTTATGGATGAAGCGAAATCAGCATTGCATGAAAGAAAAATTGGGATTCCATCAAATGTTATTAAGGAAATTTATAGCTTCTTATCAACGGTTGATTGCTCTTTCTTTTTAACTTCCCAAGAAAATCCTATAATTCTTCATGCTGTTAGCAAGTCTTTGACAACATCTAGATTTTTTGGTTATATTGCTAATGTGCTCTTTTAAGCTGGATATGTAATTCAGGGTTTTTGATGAAAAACTTGTGGAATCTCGATATAGCAAAAATAAATGGTAAGCCGATAGACCTCAAATGGATTTCTTTATCTCAATTAGGAATAGTTTAATCATACATATCCTTCTTTCTTTAACTTTGTCACTACTACAGTAGTTGATTTAGTTTCTTTTAATAGGTTATGTAATTTAATTCCTTTTAATTTAAACTCATATAACTTGTAGGATATATATATATATATATTAATGGTATCATTTTGTTTTTCCTCTAAAAAAAAAACTTTAATGCTCAAGTTTACGAGTTATTACAATTTATCATATATCTTTTGCCAAATTCTATTTGATATAAAACTTTTCACATCAATTCAAGTTCACTCAGATTACCCAGACACGTTGTAATGATTAACAATTTGAAAATTTTAGGTTTTTCATGGACATACTTGCAAAATTGAAATCTAATTTTGCCAAGGTTAGCAAGGCTTCGTTATGAGAAGTATGCAAGTGGTAGATTGAAATATACTTTCCAGCCCTAACCTTGGCAATCCCCTATGGAGAGATTGACTTAAGCTGTTACGAACTTGTTCACCAATAAATGTGTTTGGTTCAATGGTGTTAGCGATGGCCTGAAGCTGAGTGGAAGTGAAAGCGGCTACTTCACTAAGATTTCTTCTCCATGAATACTCAGATGAGTGGCTTCGTTAAATTCAGCATTACTTCCACATCGTTGCTAATTATTTCACTAAAGTTTCTCTCTCCATCTTTGAACTTGTTGAATACATCTGGTTTTTCACAATAATAAATGGTTAAGATTCCAAAACACTGATCATCTTAAGTCATTTATGTAATTAAATGAAGAGTTAAGCTGCAAGAATACCCCATGAGATTTTACCCAAAGTATGTTCAGCACTAACTACTTTTCGGAGGAGTAAAAATACCCACGAAATGAGAGTAAAAATGACAAAACCATTCAATATAACTTAACATTGATGGCAGGACACATATAAGAGTAAAAATGACAGAACCGTTAAATATAACCTAACACTGGTAGTAAGACACATGCCTTTTTTTTTTGCATATAGATATGCAATAGTGTTAGTTTTATCTAATGACAATTTATCTCTCATTTTAAATATTTATAGGTATTTTTGTATATCTGAAAAGTAAATAGTGCTGGATGCATTTTTGACAAAATCATAGGATATTTTTGCATCTTAACATTTTTCTACTTCAGTTTGTGGCAGTTATGTTTGTGTATATTTGAGAAAAAGAAAAAGAAGTTATGTTTGTGTATATATATACCGGGTGAAATGAGATAGATATCTATCTTACCTCAATAATCTGAAAAGCAAAGCAAGAAGGCACAGGTCTGCATCAAGAGTTAATAGGCCATTTTGAATGCAACACTTGTTCAATTTCACTGTTCAATTTCACTTTCAAAATGATATCTCAAACCCAGGCGATAGATTGAATCGATCAATTCGACTTTAGAAAGTGAGGGCTTCTCATTGGTTGGAACAAGCATCTTCGTCACTTTCTCTTTCAGAGTTTCGTTGTGTTGGACCGTTTCATCATGATCATCAACTTCCTATATATATACACCGGTAGTGTTAGAGGAAAAAAAATGAATCAAAGCTCATCATATCATGTAAAAACTGAGTGTACTTGTTAACAACATCATTAGATCAGGATCTTAAAAATGAACATTTACTTCAAAGCTCAAACAGCAATATGTCAAGAAGAAAAAAGATGTTAAAACATAAAGAATGCGATGCAAGTGAGCTAAAATGAGAGAAGCTCAAAGGTTGAGTATTAAATGATCATAACAAAACATTCAAAGAATACACTGTGATATGAGTTGAAGAATTCAAAAAATTTGGCCATAAGTTTGATTTCTCATGTGTGTGTGTATGCAAGTGTAGGTGTGTGTGTAGAGAGAGAGAAGAGAGAGAGAGACGAAAGCAGAAGAGGCAATGATAACTTAAAGCTGTGAAATGTGTGTATATATATAGTAGACAAGATAGAGCCAACAACAGTGTACCAAAAAGGAGTATATTGAATTAATGCATAATCCTTCTCTGTATTGTTCACTATAAATAGAAAGGTAGCTAACTCTAAATTACACAGGAGCTATACACAAGTTACATTGGAGATAAATTCTAGAAAATGGAAAGAAATGCCATTTACACAATATACTTTGGGCCTAAAGGACCAGAACAAAACCAACCCTACGGAGGCATTAGAGTGGGCTTGGAAGCACTGGCCATAAGCTGATATTTCTTCACATCCCCTCTCAAACTAGGTCCAGGAGAAATAGACAGACCTAGTTTGTGTCTGAGTTCCAAGAACTTAGAGTGAGACAGTGCCTTCGTGAACAAATTAGCAACTTGCTTCGATGAAGGAATATATTGGATAATGAGTTGCTGATTCAACACTCTAACCCGTAAATAGTGAACATCAAGTTCAATGTGTTTTGATCTAGCATGATACATAGGATTAGAGGCCAATGCTGCAGCGCTTAGGTGATACACCAAGCTGTAGGAGGAATTCTGAGATTAACACCAATTTCTTTGATTAACGACTGGATCCAGGCTAGTTTAGTGGCAAGATTTGCCAATGACCTATACTCTGATTCTGCACTAGAGCGAGACACCATTGGTTGTTTTTTTGCTGACCATGAAATTAAAGAGTCCCCAAGAAAAACATAGTAACCTCCCATGGAGCATCTATCATCTGGACAAACAGCCCAATCTGCATCTGAAAAACCTTGTAGTGTTTGGTGGTTGCTGGTCTTGATATGTAGTGCCAGATTTGCTGTTCCTTGGAGATGCCTAAATATCCTTTTGACAGCCTGCCTGTGAACTTTAGTAGGACAGCTGAGAAGTTGACTCAACTTATTTACAACAAACTTTATATCAGGTCTTGTATTGGTTAAATATTGTAGAGCACCCACAATTTGTGTGTAAATAGTAGGAATTTCCAGTGGGATACCAATATCCTTAGATAAATATTTGTTAACTACCATGGGAGTTGGAACAGGATTAAATGTAGACAAACCAAGCCTGTCCAGTAAATCAAGAATATACCTTTCTTGTTTCAGAAATAGACTTGTGTTATCTCTAAAAGCCTAAATGCCAAGGAAATTGTGTAGTGTCCCAAGATCTTTAAGAGCAAAAAAGCAGTTCAGTTGTGTGATAAATAATTCCAGGACCTTTCTTGAATTGCCAGTAACAATTATATCATCCACATAAATCAAGACAAAGATAATTAATGAATTTCTCCTAATGAAGACTAGTGTAGTATCACTGTTTGAGTGAGTAAAACTCCATCCTGTCAAAATGGACCTTAATTTCTCAAACCAAGCTCTTGGAGCTTGTTTAAGGCCATATATTGCCTTTTGCAAAAGACACACATGATTAGGGAATTTGGGTGAGATAAATCCCTCTGGCTGTCTCATAAGTACATATTCTTGAAGTTCTCCATTTAAGAAGGCATTATCAACATTCAACTGTTTAATGCTCCAATTAAATGTTACTGCTACAGTTAAAATGAACCTTAGAGTAGAAGTTTTCAGCACAGGACTGAAGGTCTCATTGTAATCTACACCTGGGCACTGTTGGAATCCTTTAGCAACTAGTCTGGCTTTGTGTTTAAAGACTGATTTGCTGGTTGTTGGTTTCAACTTGAAAACCCATTTACAATCCACTATTTTTCTTTGACCATTATTAGGAATAAGCTTCCAGGTTTGGTTTCTTAACAAAGCCTTATACTTATCTGTCATTGCCTTTCTCCACTCAGGTGATTTTAAGGCATCTTTGACACTTAAAGGTTCACTAGGTGCATGAGATACAACCACATCAGTTTGAGCTACCCCAATGTAAGGTACAAGAGGTTTGTGTATACCTGCCTTACTCCTTGTAATCATAGGATGCTGGGTATGTTTTGTTCTTTGTATAGGCTGAGAGGAAGTAGATGAATCTAATGAGATTACAGCAGAGGGAGGTTCAGCATTTTGAGTCTGGTTTTTTTCTTCAGCATCTTCATGAGCCATTGAAGATGAACTAGACAATCTGTCAGTAGAACCAGATATTGATTGGTTGAAGTTGTCCACACTGTTGGAATGATTCGAAATATTGTCTGATAAAGTGGATGCAGCTGGTTTCAGAAACATCTCTGTGTGAATCACCTCTTCATCTGATGGCTTTCTCTTGTTAATAAATCCTGTTGAGAAAGGAAAATCAAGTTCATTAAATACCACATACCTTGACAGATAAATTCTACCCGTAGAACTTGGACATTTATAGCCTTTGTGAGAATCACTGTATCCAACAAATACACATTTCATGGATCTGAACTGTAATTTATGTTCGTTGTAGGGTCTTAGACAAGGGTAGCAAGCTGTACCAAAGGTTCTCAAGCTGTTATAGTAAGGGGTTTTACCAAACAATTTGAAATAAGGTGACTGCCCCCTTATCACAATTGTTGGAAGCCTATTAATCAACTCAGATGTGGTGTGGAATGCCTCCCACCAGTATGACAGAGGCATTTTTGCTTGAGCTAAAAGAGTAAGTCCCATTTCAAAAACATGACGATGTTTTCTTTTTGCTCTTCCATTTTAACAGAAGTATGAGGACATGAATGTCTAAATAGAATCCCCTCTTCATCCAAGAATTTAGAGAAACTACGATACTCACCTCCCCAGTCACTTTGTAAAACTTTGATATTACCATCAAACTGTTTCTCAAAAAACTCTTAAAGTTCTTGAACATATTCAAGGATTCATCCTTTGACTTTAAGGGATATATCCAAGAAAATCTACTATGGTCATCTAAGAACAGAATGTAATATCGAAAACCATTCAATGAGCTTATTGGAGCAGGACCCCAAAGGTCAGTGTGGATCAATTCAAGAGGCTTGGTTACTAAAGAGTTAGACAGCTTGAATGGAAGATAACGAGACTTGCCAAGTCTACATGACTCACAAAACAAAATTTTATTACTATTTCTTGAAACATTTTTCAGATTGCATTCACTAATAACTTGATTGAGCACTTTGTTACTAGGGTGACCAAGCCTATTGTGCCACAACACTCTACTAGACATAACTTCATTAACAGTAGTTCCATTTTCCTCTTCCTCAGCAACACAATAGTTTGTTTCCTTCAGCTCCTTTGTCATTGCTGACCCAGTACATTCCACCATTACTTGGCTTTCCCACCAGAAGAGTCTCCCCTGTGTCCTGGTCCTTCACAGAAACACTTTTGGTATTAAATATGACATTTGCATTGTTATCTGAAGCCACTTTATATAAACTCATTAAGTTCTTTGTAATCTCAGGTGTATAGAGAACTTTACTTAGCCTAACTACTTTATCAGAAATATTTTTCACAGTTGACGATCCTATTTTCTTTATATTCAATCTGTGTCCATCACTAAGAATAACATTAGTCTTACCATTGGTGTCAGCAGAGGTCTCAAGCTTACTCAGATCATTCGTGATGTGGCTGGTAGCTCCACTATCCATATACCATGCATCATCAGTGACTGTCTCCGGCGACTCCCAATAAGCACTGTCAAAATCTGGAGTGAAGTTGACTCTTCTGGCATTGTTACTGGTGTTACTTGCTTTGCCTCTACTTGATGGTGGAATGAAAGAGCAATCAAAGCGATGGAAACAACTTTCAACCGTGTGACCCATTCTGGTGCATAACTGACAAACAGGAATACTACCACCATGACTAGTGGAGAGGGTATTGCAAACCCGCCCACGGTGTCCTCTATTACGACCACCATGCCAAGAGCCGTGGCTCTTGAAACTTAAAACACTATCAGCAGATTTAGCATGGTTAGCAAAATGGCTGCTAGAGACAGAGAGATTAGCCAGCTGGTTTAGTTGATCCAAACGACTCTCAAAGGTGAGTAAAGAGGTTTGGAGCTCTATCCAGGATAGTGCTTCCGCTTGTTGTGATAATTGGACCACTACAGGGTTATATTCTCCGTCCAGCCCTGCAAGTGCTTGAATGATCAGGTCAGAAGAAGGTATTGGACTCCCATCAAGTGTTAGTTGATCGGAAATGCTCTTCAACTTTGATAAGTATTCCGTCATCTTCATCGCACCCTTCCTGGTGTGTTGAAGTTCATATCTCAGTATGAGTAGGCGAGATTTAGTCTGAGCTTCAGTGAGTTGCTTAGCAGCAAGCCACAATCTTTCTGAAGTGGAGACTCCGGTCATCTCGGTAGATAGTTCCAGAGACATTGTGTTCAAGAGCCAGCCAAATAAGAGCTGTTCAGCTGACACCCAGTCCTCAAATGCTGGGTTGAATATGGTGCCATTCTCTCCGGTGATGAACTGAGACGGACAGGGTTTCATGCCGTTGATGAACCCTTCTAGCTTGTAGCCCTTGATGATAGGCAAAACATGCGTGATCTAGACTAGGTAATTCGTGCATCCAGCTTGATCGAACAACTCTGGGTAGGAAAATGGTTTTTGTCTGCAAGTTTGGCGAGGAGAGACTCTGAGATCACCGAGCTGCTTGAAGAGTTTTGTGGTTGCGCCGAGGAGCTCTGATTATGGTTTGGAGATTCGCTTGACGTTGATATAACGACGGCGAGTTTGAGGAGCTCTGATACCAAGATAAGATAAAGCCAACAGTAGTGAAACAAAAAGGAGTATATTGAATTAACGCATAATCCTTCTCTGTACTGTTCACTATAATAGAAAGGTAGCTAACCCTAAATTACACAGGAGCTATACACGTGTTACATTGGAGATAAATTCTAGAAAATGGAAAGAAATGCCATTTACACAGTATACTTTGGGCCTACAGGACCAGAACAAAACCAACCCTATGGAGGCATTAGAGTGGGCCTGGAAGCACTGGCCATAAGCTGATATTTCTTCACAAAGAGTGAGAGGCATATTGAAGGAACTGATGGGTCCATATGGAAGGATAAAAATCTGCTCAGTGTCTTCAAATGTGGGACTCATCAATGGCATGTTTTGTTGAGGAGGAACAGCAACTAACGTTGAAGCAACAATAGAAGACGAGATTCTGTATCCCTCCTCTCTGCCTTTTCACCTAGGATTTCCAGATGGAAAGGCAATGAGGGGAGGTGTTTGTGTATATGTGCGTGTATTAATTAGTAGCATAATATTATAGGTGTGGTCGAATTCACGACCTCTAATTTATTCCAAAGCAAACATGCCACGGAAATGCTTTCATTCGTTGGTTCATTTTAGTGTGCCTGAAAGCGACTTGACTTCAATTTGTTCTTCACGTTCTTAATTATAAACTCACCATGACACTCAATAAAGTTCGACCTTTCATTTTGTTTGGCCATTCCTGTCAGGACACGTGCCGATGTATCGCATTTAAACCGTAACAGCCCCAAGTTTTATCAATACGATGAATTTATATTCTTGGCAACGTTACTAAATAACACTATATATTATAAGTGATAAGAGATAAAATACTCTTCCAATATTAAATGTAAGCCTTTATGTATAGTGTCATTTTACACTGCAAACGTGAGCTTTTACCCTATGAACGGAGACTAATATTTAAAACTGAATAGAGTATTTTATAATAAATTATATAAAATTTTGAGTTCTAAAAAATTATATGGAATTTAATCTTTCATGAAACATATGTTCAAGTAGACATATTTTTTTTAAAAAATTAAATACTATATTTTTCCCAAAACAATGAAGCATACAACTAACCGTATCTAACACTCCTTTGATTATATTTACAAGTTAAATCCAATATATTCCACACAAATCAAGAAAAACATGAACCTTCATTAACTCCACTTTAAAATTCAATAACCTTTCAACTTTATCTTTATTTAAAAATATTTATTTATGCGTATTTTCGTATTATATATCAATCTATAAATGAGGCATATTAGTTTTGAAAAATGATAAATATAAATGATTTAAAGTAATTTATTTTTCATATTTAATTCTTTAAAAAAAGTTAAATAACTC
>JANTPZ010090010.1:0-19800 GCA_025593235.1 Vachellia pachyceras
AATTTAGAAGTGGGGATGAAGGGATGCAATTTCTTGCAAGCAAACAATCGAGGATCCAGATCTGTATCATCCAATGAAAAGGCCAAATATTTTTTTTTTGTTTCAGATGTATATGTAATATATCTGGTTTAAAAGAAATAAAACTTTTGATTGATAAAATACCGTCAAAACAGTGAGGGGTGGGTAGGCACGAGCAGTTTGGTCATGCTATGAAATTTCCAGCAAACATCGGCCGTGTTGAAGTTGCTTGCAAACATTGGATAAAAACTATTCCACTCGATTAATCGCAACTTTGCATCTTTTAATATTTTCCCTCACTAATGATGGCAACCACACCGACCACCTTAACTTTATGCATAGAATATGCTTAGGAAATCTCTAGCTTCACCGTCACCGTGATCCATAAGGTGCATGTTCTGATTAACGGCGTGGGCTACTTCTGATTTTCAATTTACGAGATAAATAAATAAGAACGGCTTGATTTTAACCTACATGAGCATTGGCAAACTAACCCAAAAACGAGGCATGCTTCTACCGTCTTCAATATTAAACTAATAGGACCAATTTAAAAATATTGAAAAATGAGTCAAATTAGTTATATGTGATAAACATATATTAAATTTTTCTAAAATATTATATTTAATCATAAGCAGTAAAACTAGCAATTGATAAAAACTTTTTAAACACGAATCTGTATACTTTAGGCATGGTCTTATAATCAAATTAAATTATTTTTTTAGAAACAGAATGGATGGGGCATTATATTTATTTAGGGCTGGCATCTCACGCTTAAATTAAAATGGGGCATTTATTTATTGAATAGCATATGTTGCGAATACGAGGGGGTCACATGTTAAAGTCCACATTAAAGTCAAGGCAGTAATAATTAGGTTTTTTTTTTCCAGAGAAAATAGTAATAACTAGTCAACACGTTAGAGTGGCTGCCTATGTGCATCATGTGCTTTTTTTCCCACAGTCCAGACGCGTGACGCAACATCGTATCAAACACAATCTTTACATCACTTTTACAACCACTGCGTGCGTGTACATGTATAATACAAACTTTTTAATGAATATCCCAAAAAAAAAAAAATCTTGCTTAATTTTAAAGATTGAAAGAAAATGTTTCATCGATAAACCTTAACAACATGTTAAATACTCTCTCTCGCTTACATATTTTTGTCACTAAGAAGGTTTTATGGGGAGCTTCGCAATTTATCACTCACTAATAATATCAAATTTCTTTAAAAATTTTAGACTACATAGTATAGACATGACTTTTAACAAGTTATACCACCCTCAGCCAGCCTGCTTTAATAAGAAAGGCAGTCGATAATTTCAAAAAAATTAAACAATCTAAATAAATTATTTATACGTATTAATTGATGATATTTCATTTTGTTCTTTTATCTAAGAAAACATTTTTATGATATATATATATTGTATACCAGATTCATTCACACGTGTTTAATACCGTAATTTTGTCATGCCAGCTAAACGGACGGTCACGGTTTCCTGCTTGACACGTACTGAGGCGGGGCATATATCGTACGGATAGGTCAGTCAACGGAGTCGCTGCCTTCATTCTCGAACGCGGATTTTGATCTGTGGAGTCAATGACCTATATCAATGCCTTCATTCTGCTAATGCAAGCTCTTTCATACGCCAAAGTAATTTAATACAATATTTAATTAAAGTAGATTTACATTAAATGAGATAATTTTAATTTTGATATGGTGTCATGTCAAAATCAAAGACTAATTCATGTGGACACACACGCACACCGTTATGGAATTCACAGCCAGTCCTCTCCATGCCCAATTTTGAATATGCCTAATTAACCCTGCAAGGCCAAAGAGGAACAGAAAACGAGCGGACAAGCATCAAAAGGAGCAGGCATCTCACATGCTTATTTTATGTGATGTTTGGATTAGTTTTTTAAAAATGATTTTATGTTATCTAAAGTAAAATATATGAGATTTTTGTCTAATATTATATGAAAGTGCCTTTTTAATTCATTTTGAATATTTGACAGCCCCTAACCCTTTTTATGCACCAATGAGTTTGTTTCTGTTTCAGTGACTTATTTAACCCTTAAAAAAAAACCCTTACCATTGAAGTAGCAGGGAGGGCATCATTCCCCGCCATTCTGGGCTAGCGTTGATAGGGATCTGACCGATGTCGAAGGTAGATTGCTTACCAGGCCACCAAATTGAGAATTCAGTCACGGAAAACAATGAGTAAGGACTAAATTTAAACCTATAAAAGGAAGATTTATATCCTGTCTCAAGAACTCAACTGGGAAGGCTTCTGCCCCCTTTGAATAGGAAGATTTGCATGTTATGAGCCGCGATTTAAGAACCCATTTTATTTTTGTTGGCTCAGGAACTTATTTTTATTATTTTTGTCTGCCTTTTTATACGGAGGCAGACACATTGACATAAGTGGGAAGAAAGTGGAAGGAAGTAGCCGGAGGCGTAAGCCGCGTGGTTAAATGGAATGGTTAGCTGAATCCAATAATTAAAGTCAAGTGTGAAGGGCATAGGTAGAGGAGGACCGAGTCACATAGTATTCTGGCTTTTCACGTGTAAGACGGAAAACGCGAAACCACGCAATTCTTGTTGGCTGCCCCAATCTATCTGACACGTGTCCCTTCCCTTTTTCCCACAACGCCAACGCTTCCTTTGCCTCCATCTCCTTTCCCTCTCTCTCTTCATTATTCTATCCTCCAAAATCATAACGCTCACTCCCCCTAACGTGCCTCAATGCCATTAGTTTGTCAATTGAATGCATCGCGCCAGTCATGAGGCAAGCCATTGACAACCGTTGGATTGGATAGCAATCGATCCGCTGATCCCACACCATTTTGTTTGTCTCCTCTCTGGCCAACCCACATGCCACGTAATTCGGGGACTGAAATACTAAATTGCCTCCACGCTCTCAAGCACAGCCACCCTATCACCCCCCCTACGCGCAGTCAAATCCCTCGCCGACTCTCTCTCTCTCTGTGGCCCACCACCCGCATTTTTACCCTCCCCCCATCTATAAATCTCCCACCTGCTTCATTGCTTTTCCCACAATACTCCCTACCGATAACCCACACGTAATAATTCTCACACACTACTCTGTTGAGTGCTTCAGGTTGCCTTCAGTTATGGCGCCCAGGGAGAAGCCCGCTGCCGTTCGGTCTGACGCTCACGGCGGCCTCAAGGAGGTGCATTTTAGGGGGGTTCGGAAGAGGCCCTGGGGAAGATACGCCGCTGAAATCAGAGATCCCGGCAAGAAGAGTCGTGTTTGGCTTGGGACTTTTGATACCGCCGAAGAGGCTGCCAGAGCCTACGATGCGGCCGCACGGGAATTCCGTGGGGCCAAGGCTAAAACCAACTTCCCTTTCCCTGCCGCCGAGAATGTGAGCCAGCACCAAACCAGTCCGGCTCAGAGCAGTACGGTTGAGTCTTCCAGCCGTGACCGTGAGCCGGCCCTTAAGGCGGATTCCTCGCCGTTCGACCTCAACCTGTCCTCCCACGTTGCGGGATCCGTCACCAGCTCCGTCCGCTTCCCTTTCCAGCAGCAGTTCCCGTTGCCGGCTGCGGTCTTTTCCGGAACGCTTCCGCCGGCGAATCAGGCATTTTACTTGGACGCGGTCATACGCGCGAGCATGGCGGCTGGTCAGGCCCTCCATGGGATCGTGTTCGATCAGCGTCGTCCCGCGGCGAGTGAGTATCGCTCCGGCGGAGCGCAGAGCGATTCCGATTCCTCCACGGTCATAGATCTCAACGTCTGCGACGACGACAAGACTCCTCGGAGGGAGTTGGATCTCGATCTCAACAAGGCCCCTCAGGAGGAAATGGCATGAAAACCTGAGCTCCGAGCCCAACCTTAGCTTTTTATTTAACCGTCGCGATTATATCTACGGATTCTCTTTAGTTTATGACAAGAAGAAGACAGCACCGTCCGTATGGAAACACGATGAGGGTTTAGTAGGGAAGATCAGGAGGAAAGGGGCACGATGTGAATACGTTAAGATTGTCTCCATTTTTTTGCGACAGATCCAGAGACGACGAGTTTCGATCTGTTGTTCTTAATCTCGAAGCTGTTTGTTGGAGCTTTTATTTCTCTCAAAATTTATTCAAATTGTAGCTTTAACATCGGAAAGCTCAGTTGTAGTAAATATTATATACTTCCAGAGGAATTTATCGTCTATGAAATTATAGTACGGAAATCCTTTTTCTCGACATTCTTGTTTTTATCACCGGAGAGTTGTCGGAAGAGAAGAATATATCGGCGAAACCGAGATGAGGAGAGAGACGTAGCGCGAGACTTTTATCATGTAATGCGGATGATGACGACGACGTGGATAGGAACGTGCTTTTTGGTCAAAAAAAAAGATAGGAACGTCCCTGACATTGGAGTGTTGTTAAGGTAGAGAGAGAAGTGTGTCGCCGCCACCCGCCACGTAGCTGTTCCTCAGTTACTCGTTTTCCCATTGACACACTCGTGCCCACACATCGCTGCCTACGTCATGGCCTGGCCCCTGTGCCGTCCGCCCTTTTTCCTAAATGAATTAAAAAAAATGACGCCTTATTTGTCCTGGGTGATGAATTCTTGAGTCCGAATTTTACTTCCGAGTAGGTGAGTTACTTCTGCTAATTGGTACAAGGTTAGGTTAGAGCGTATGTATTAATGAAGATTACATGCGAAGGAATGATTAATACTACGTCAATAGATATAGGAGAGTATGTGGGGGATTTTGAGTTCATGGGAGACAATGCTTGCCAACCAAATCTTTCCCTTCTAAATGTCTCTGTTCGGTTCTGTGAGAATTGCTTTTTCTTCTTTAGGCATCAATTATTGCTTTTTTCCTTTCCATCGTGTACGCGTTGATTTGTGATTGAAGGAGGAAACGTTCGTATAGACAGGCATACTGGTTATCAAATTAAGCACATTAGCGTAAATAACATTTCCTTAGAAAGCTTATCAAAATAAATTCCGATTGTGTTTACATGATCCACTTAGGAACGTGGTAAAGAAATATGAGATTATTTCGTTTAAAAAAAAATTATGATTGAAGAGAGCAAGAAGTTTCCATGGGTGCGCAGTAAGAGGTACGCATTCTATGTTCAAACACAACTACTTCCCCGGGTTACCAGCGTTATCCTCAAGCTAACCAGTGTAGTACATCAACCCTTCATACAGTCTTTCATCTCACTTTCGTTTTATTAAATGAATTAAGTGGATTTTCGAATCGGTAAAGATCGATCCCATCCCCATGAGCGGGATACACGTGTGACGGTGCCCTCCCTTTGTTTTTTTTTGTTTTGCATTTTCGTATTTTCCGAACGCAGGATTGGCGCTTACGCGTAACAGAGGGGCAAAGGCAGCATAGGTGGGCCCCCCACGCAGGGAGGCGGTATGAGAAATGATTCGGCGGCGGCCGTTTCTGGTGGTGGGCCCCCACCCCATACCACACGCGTTATTGTTATTATTATTATAAGCAGCAACACCACCACTACTACTACCAAGCGAAGCAATACACGATTGGTTACTTGTAGGTACGTTAATCAATATTCCAACAAGGGAATCAAGGAATTCAAAACCTCAAGGAAATTGAGGGCGTAGGAGTATATATTTTATTTAATGGTGAGGAAATAATGAGAGCATATATCGATAATAGAATAGGGATACCGCCCTGTCCACTACTGAGATTTTGAAAACACATGAAGGTGATCCAATTCAAACGAATGGTTAGTGGAGACTCATACTCATGGTCCGCTTACATTTTATGAATTGTGATACGTGTATGCTTACGTTTTTTGTCGTTCACTGGGGGTAACAAGTGGGGGAGCGGGGTGACATTAATAATTGGGAGGGTGGGGGGATCAGTTGGTATAGTGTTCTCCACCGGCTCTTGGTTGAGATCCCGTAGAAATACCCATATACACTCCCATTCTATTGTTTGTTGGGAGAAATGACTTTCGTTGGGAGAATGGAATTTACGGATTTTTAGATGGTTTTACGAATTTTAAGATGGTTTTTATAGATTTTAAGATGGTATTTACATATTTTATGATGGTTTATTTCGGCTTGCGTGTCCCGTTTGAGGAATAAAGTTCCCAAACAAGCACGTTTCGTATTTGTAAGAAATATATTTCGTGTGTGTCTATTTCTATATCCAAGCAACAATTTTGCCTAACCTACAAATTTAAATGTACTTTTTTTTATTTTTACCCTCAATTTATTATATATATATCTTTTATCTTTTTTATTCAATCAATTCTCTTTCTCTCTCACTTGCCATTGGGAAAAATTATATTTTTTAAATCTGATTCATTGGGCTCGTTTAGAAATGTGGTAGAAAAATACTTTTACTCAAGTCGAGATAAATATATGAAGGAGATTATCTCGTTGTGCGGAAAATAATGTTGAACGTATTTTTAGGAAGTATAAAAGCGCCCCCGAACACAGCCAATATGGGACTACTTTGTTGTTCATAGAATGTTTGTTAATTGGGGGATATTGGGTTTGTTTAGAAATTTATTGGGAGATAAATTTATGAATTATAAAATAAATATGTAAGTGAAATTTTATCTTGAATTATATATAATATGATTGATGATAAGTTATAAAAAAAATTATATTATAAAATGTGGTTGGGTTTTTGTTGGGAAACGAGGGAATTAAAAAATAGGTGAATTATGGGGTGGAGGGGATAATTAAAAGATGAGCCTGATATGTAGCGAATAGCGGTTGGGGGCGACAATGGATGATGATGATGATGATGATGGGTGTCTGTGTGTGTTCAGATTGGTGAGAGGGCGGCAGAGGAAGTAGGGGAAGCGGCGCATTTACAAGCTGACGCCGTGTCCCATAAAGAGCCAGCGAGGGTGGGTGGACCCCACCTGGGTATGCTGCTGCTGCTGATGCTGACTCCACGCCTTCGCTGTCGCCGTGTTTTCCCGACTCAACCATTCATTGCCTCTTTTTTTATTAATAGCATTCATTACATTTGTGCAAGGGCGAGCAACTTTAAAAAAAAAATACAATTCATGTTTGGGGAAAAACTAAATTTCAACTGTGTATGTACATCAAAATAAAACATTAAAATCTATAAAATTTATTTTAAAATCTGTAAATTTTTTTGAAACCCATAACTTATCACTCTCAACAGATTTTCTAACACAAATGATTGCATAACCATGATAGCCACATGAGCGAGCTTAATATTGGGTCATTTTGTGAATCCAACCAGTTGGCCACCTCGGTGTGAAGGTGGGGCACCCATATTTATTGGAAAGCGTGTGAATTATGTAAACACTACAGGAGGAGTTGTATGTTAAGTGAGTCTGGTATACGCTGAACTTGTGTTGATTACGTCCACGAAGACCATGCTGTGGAAGGAACCCATGAGAAAGGAGGACAAGTGGAGCACTGCTATTGAAAATAACGTGAATGACGAATGATACATTTGGAGTTGGAGAGGATAAATAACGAGTGAGGGGATGGGAATACAGAATTTGGGGAATGGATGGAAGGGAAGAAAAGGAGGGATTGGGGAATGGGTTAGGTGGGGGCGGCTGCTGTTGGCTCTTGAGGTGACACCTCCTTTTACCCAAATTCCTTCTCTCTCTCCTCTTCATTCCTAACCCACGATCATCAGAGGCGGCGCCTTCTTCCTCTCTCTTTCTTCTCCCTTCCCCCCCCCTCACCCCTCCCGGAGCGTGCTCTTACTCTCCCGGAAAATAGCATTCCAGGTTCTAAACAGGAGATTCATTATTCATATATTATGGAGCGTGCTGGATTCCCGCCCAGTATGAAAGGCATCAGACCAAAGCACTTGGAATCTATATGTGTCATCAATCTAATCTTTTCCCACTTCACGCGCTACAAAACCTTCTCCCCAATGTCTCGCCATTCCAGTCAACCAAGAAATCCCCCCACCTTGACTTGCCTCTGCTTTAACTGAATTTACAGTACAGGACATGTCGAAGCTCCTCAAGCTTTTTCCTACACCAGGCCCATTTCTGTCTATAAAAAAAAAAAAATACTGTACGCAAAGGTTTTGGTCTACTAACAAATTATTTATTATAAGGTGTTAAATATTGTTAATAATAGTTTCTCTTCTATTTATCAATGATGTTTCTGAACTTATGATTGATAATGCAGGACTTTTTTGTCACAGTCAAACATGCCCCCCTCTCTCTCATGTACGTCAGTTTCAATTCACACTTGCCTGCCATAATTCCTTCACTTAGCGCCTCTTTAAACAAACGCGTCAATATAAATACAAAACATATCTCTAATTAATTATAGATCAGCTCCTTATCGAATAAAATAATATTTATTGATATTAACTTTCATGATTATATCATAGTTGCTTCTAGCATATTTCATTTTAACAATCAATACTTTAAACTCCATTAATTATGTAAACAAAACATTCTCTTTTTTTCTGGTAGATAGATGAGTAAACAAGAAATAATTATTTATATATATATATAACTGATATCTATTTACGAGTGAAAGAGCAGAAAAATAAATAACGATGAAAACTATGAGTGACGCTTTGACTGTGTCAGCGGACAAAGAAAATTAACTGTTGTATCTCCCGGGTATCTTATTCCGTAGTCAAAACGTCAGCTGGAAGCAGGGCACTCCGACGAGCTAAGATCCTTGGTGTAAATTTGGACTTGTCCTGCTTCGTTGGCTACTGTAGGGAAGCTGGTGTGGTGTGGGCATGATCGCGCGAAGATGGGGAGGGTTTTCCTAGTTGATTTGGAAGGCAGGGCTTACAGATGCAAAGACTGCGATGCTCCTCTGGCTCTTGCAGAGGACGTTATCTCTCGGGTACTTTCTTCTTCCTCTCACTTTTCTCAGTTGCTTCTTGCAATTTCCAGTTGAAACAATTGTAGATATGCCAGCTCTGGCACGGAACTTTTTTTCTGGGGGGATTTCAAAATTTTTTTTATTGCTTCGATAATCAATCAAAACCCCGAGGGACCGATTGACTAAATTGATGGGATTGAATTGCTTCAAGTATTTTGTTAATTAAATACAACTTAATTCTTCGCTTTCGGAATCCAAGACTTATAATTGGTTCTCTGTACTTTCTGGGAAATTAGGGCATATACGACCTAGCTTATTAATCTTGTTTCCGAGGGAAGGACGAATTCAAGTTCTGATGGATTTTAACCTCTACAATGAAGCTAGCATGTAATCAATGGTGGAATCGCAAGTGCCAAAAATGGTGGTCAATGTTTAGTTCATGAGCCGAGATGAACGATCTTTTCCGAAGTGAGTATAACTTTAATCGGCAAGTAACGCTACGGCGAGAAAATTAATTGTGGGAAAGCAGGGATAAACGGACTTATCTGACACAAACTCGTCGTTCCTTTTTGGGGAGATGTTGCGGGGAATGAACGTTGGGCTCCTGCCACCATGTGCCAGAATTTCTTGGAAATGGAATAAATTTGATTAGAGAACAGCAGCTGGCTTTTGGATGTGAGGCACGACAAAATGCTTTTAGGAGTGGGGTAGACAATGTTTCGTATTATATTTAAAGTTCGAGCTAAGAGCAAAGCTGTTGAAGTAAAGGATAGAAAACTGCTTTTAATTCACTATATCTCAGTCCCTTTGCTGGTTGATGTTCTCAGATCTCCATTTTGATTCTTACAGTGCTTACTATAGATTGTCCTTTTCTCGGAGTCTCTCTTATTTTCTTATGTATTGTATACTTCCACTGTACTTGGGCTTCCCCCCTTCTGACGCTGGGACCATCTCTAAAACTTAGTTTTTGCAAGTGTATTGTATACCTTCACTGTTCCTGGGCTTACCCCCATTCTGCCTTTCTGGCCATTTCAGAAACATGGTTTTTGAAAAGTTAGGAATCCCTTCAAAAGCATACAGAACGTTGTTCCCTCTTTTCTTCCAGAGGGGACTCATATCGATTCCGCTTCTGATGCTGATGCTTCTTATTCAGATTCCGCTGTCTATGGCCCTATCAAGAGCAGAGCACTCAATAGGCTGTAGGTTGGCCTCATTTCGTCGGATGGGGAACTCTTCACTCAGGCAGGCCGGTTTTTAGCATACTGGTACGGATCTGTCTGGACGGATTTGTCCCCCGACTTATAAGTTCTATGGGTCTCGTCTCATTTGGATGAGTCATGGCACTCCGGCTCCAGCCGGTTTTAATAGACTGATTTAGGATTTAGAACTTCACTTCTAATATGTGACATTTACCCCCTTGTGAGCCCACCTCCGTTCGAGACCACCCTCGAGCCCAAGCCAATTCTAGCCAGCCTACTTTAACTTTCCCTTTCAGAAATTTTGGCATGCTTGAGTTGGCAATGAGTCTGTGGAAGATACTTTCTTTAAGGATGTGAGGTTGGAATAAATTATTTTATAGTTTATTATAGAATTGGGAACTTAATGTCTGTACAACTATTTGAACATTGATGTTCTTGCTTGTTGAAATCTTACCATACTATTTAGTCTATAAAAATTAAGCATATTCTGTTTATCAAACTTAAGTCCCTGACCAAGTGAAGACCTGAGTGCCTGACTGGGTTGCTTGAAGATTATTTGATCATGGATTTGAGTTTTCTATTGCCTTCATCCCACCGCATTTTAAGGTCATATAGAATGTCTAACTCTATCACCAGCTTTGGCATTTGTGGACTGTGTTGATTAGCATTTGTTATTTTTACTAACATGCCCAATGCAGTTTCAAGACATGATATATATAGATTTCATATTTGCATGTTTTGGACATTTTAGGTGTTAGCATTATTTTTCAGTCATACCATTGGTAATTTAATGCTTGATCTTCTAGTTCAATGCATAAAGAGCATGCTTTTTTGCATTAAAAATTGCAGTGTTAAAATATTATTTTCGCCATATCTGATATTGTTATTGCTTCTTTCAAGAAAAAAAAAAGGAAAGCCATTGTTTCTTCCACATTCCTGTTATAAAAACACACACTCATGTCTGATGTCATTAATGATAACATAAAACGAGTTAATTAGTTTTTGATTCATTATGCTTTGCTGTCTGTCTCAGATTTTTATTGAAAACTGTTTTTATTTGAATGTTGAAAATTTGTCTAGCCCATTGTTTGAAGTGTGTGAGGCTTTCATATGGCTTGGCAATCTAACTTCTGTTCTTGCCTATGTGATGTAATCAGTCCTTCAACTGCCGTCGAGGGAGAGCATACCTATTTAGCAATGTGTAAGCTGTTTTAAACTTTTGCCTCTTTTTCACCATTTCTTGTTTACTATTATGATATGGAGATACTCTGATCACTATTTGGCATTTTGCAATGGATTTGATTGAAGTTCCTATTAGGATCCTATCCTTCTCCAAAGTATCTGTTCCTCAACCAAGATGAGAAGATACATTGAAAAATTATGAGTCAATCGATTCCAGATTTTAATAATTACGACCTCTGTAACAGGGAAGCCTACTGCATTGTCAGAATATTGATGTTGGTTCCGTATTGAAGTTACTTATAGTGTCTGTCTTACACAAGGATATCAAAGCCTCCATTGTCCCTAGCAATATGGACTTATAGAAGTTTAAAGGAAATCTGAGGGAAATGCCATCTGGGAGTGGAAAGAAGAGGATTGAAGAGGGAAGAGAAGATGGCAAGGACTTAAAAATCGAGGAGTTTTCCGGTCAACAAAAAATTTAAGGACTATGGGTACTCTTCTATATTTGTGAAAAAATGAGTGTGCCATTTCTCTTTTGTAACCACAATTGTCATACGTGACACCTGCGGGACAAATTGTGTCATTTGCCATCCAGGTAACTTGTTGCCCTCTAGTGTGGCAATAACGTTTTAGTTCATGCGACCTCTATTGTTTATAAGTAGTGTCCGGATGGATGACAAGGAATGGCATTGAAATGATTGAATAGCTAAAGTGAGCGTGGGGTAGGCCATTCTGAGATTATGTTAAAGGATGAAATGATAGAACAAAGGATGGCCTCCAAGACCGGTCTTTGCCATCCAAAAAACCCTTCATTTTTTTGGGGGGGGGGTGGGGATAGAGTGATTTGCTGTTAATTTGAAATTGTAAATGAACTCTTTACCCTAATATACTCTCACATGTTTATTGCTTTATTTCATAATGCTAGAATTGGGGAGAAAAAAAAGGCTTCCTAAGCCTTGCCATTCCTTCTTGTCACACCTTCCAAGCTATATAGTAAAGGACCCCCTTCCTTCACTAAGACTCCCAAGCAATCCCATTCAGATATTTGCCATTATATTTCATCCCCTCACACTCTCATAACATTAATCTTTAAAAGGTGTTGCAACAACTAGCATTTCTTTGTGCAAGCATTTTATGGGGAGCATCAGGTAAATCACAACAATGACTGAACAGTGATGTAGTGGTAAGAATTATTGAACTTTTATATACATATTGGAGCTTCTGTGCAAACTTCAAAGTTACCCCAAAATGGTGGAAATAGATTAACTCCACTGTTCTAGGACTACAATTGATTTGAATGATTTTCTTTTGTTTCATTTAACATGAAGTAGGGCAACGTGAATAGGCTCTGTCCCTTAACATGTTTGTTATTTCTCAGATGGTGAGTTGTTTTATTCTTGACGATGCCACTTAGAGCCACACTAGTTCAACCATTTACTTTCTTCAAAAATTAACGGATTCATTAGCATCTTCATGAATGAATGTTATTTATTTTTTTGTTCATTCGTTTTTGGTCTCTGACAGGGTAAATATATCACTTGGGCCTCGGGAGGAGAGAATGATGATGTCTGGCATGCATACTGTTGAAGAAATATTTTGTTGCTGCTGTGGACAAATTCTTGGATGGAAATATGTAAGCTTTACTGCTCACAGGAAGTTTCTTGTTATACCTTTGTTATGTTAAAGTATGAGCATTGTGCAAGCATGATTCAATGTATATCATAATACGTAACAGTCTTTTCTTTTCTTTCTTTGAAATTAGACATCTGTAGGTATTGAATGTTGTTTTGCAAAAGGTTTATAAATGAAATAATCCTGGATATATCATGTGCACAGAAACCTGAATTTGTTCTCTTCAAAGTTGCAAGCAACGGTGCTTGTTTTCCATCATTCCCTTCTTATGAAAGGATGAAAACCTATGCTAGGCATAAAGGGTGTTAGCATTCAATTTAGTGTTTTTGAATTTTAGGTTTACGTTAGAAGTGTAGGATTTGGTTAGACTGAAAAATCTTCCATATTTATGTGGATAAAGTTTATCTTATCTTTTTGGATTATAATAGTTTCAATGAAATTAGGACTGGGATTAGCGCTCAATAAATAGGCTCTAGGAACTCATTTGTATTTCTTTTTTCCCAATTGAACAAGGCTGCTGAGAATTTCAGTTACTTCCTCCCCTTCAAGTTCTTCCACTGCTCCCTCCTGCCCTTTCTCCCTCACCTTCTTGTGTTACATTCTCACATTTTTAGGAAAAAATTGGCCACGAGCATCTTTCTGTATAAATGTGAAGGAACAGTAAAATATTTTTTCTTCTAGCTTATGTGAACGCGAAATCGTTGTCTCTTTATATTATTGTTACTACATATTGTGATTTAGATAAGCAAAACTCCATTTCCTGATCCTAATCCATTGTGAGAAAAAGGTTTGAGCTGCATCAGGGGGTGTTCCACTTGTTTTTCTTGCATTTCATATGTCATAAGAATGTTCTTCTGTCCTTCCGCAAGGTGATTAGAATAGATGCAACTGTCATGCTCTGCAACTTTTACTAGATACTAGATAGTTTTGAGTGCATCAAGAGAAGTAGGCGAGTGATGCCTTGTAGATTAAAATCCGTTTGAGAATAGTTTTTTAAGAGTTCAAGGCAAAACCTAGGTTTTGGAGAATAGATTTTGGGAGAATAGCTTTTACGGATTCCGAGACAAAAAAGTAAGTAAGAAAGAGGAAAGAGAAAAAAGGATGAAAGAAAAATTATTATTAGAGAGTGCAATTTTGATAAGAAAATAGTTTTTTTTCAAAATCTTGATTTGAAAAAATGTTACAAAACCTAGTTCTCAGAAGTGAACCCAAATGAGCCCTTAGTCAGCAGTTTGATGTATGGAAGCACGTCCCAGGCATATATGTCCAGCCTCTTGGTCAAGTTCCCTGCGCCCCTAGCTTATTATTTTTCTGTTAATGCCATTGTTTCATTGAATCACCATTGGCTTTGATTGCACAGTAATTGTTTAATACAATTATTTGGTGTGCAGTATGATCAGGTTTGTTGATACAATAGTTTTCACTAACATTGATTTTGCATTCCTTAAGGTTATGGCGCATGACAAAAATGAGAGATACAAGGAAGGGAAGTTTGTGCTTGAGAGGTATCAGTATAAAGATCCTTGTAGTTCTGGATTCAATAGTTTGAACCAGGAAAGGTGAAGCTTATACTTTATCGTCTGTTTCTGCATGTAACAGATGGAGAATAGCTGATGATGTTGCTGAGGAGTTCAATTTGGATGGCCGTCCTGGTTCAAGCGATGCTGAAAACCCTTAGCAAGTTGCTACATTTTCGTTGAATTCAACAATCATTAGCAAACTCTGGCCAAAAAGAAACTACTGTTAGCAAACATACATACAGCTAGTTCATATCATGACAATTTCAGGAAGAGACTATCTCGATTGGAGCAAGTAATTGCAGTAACCGTAGCTCAGTTACATGTGTTATAAATCTTTGTGAGGTTGAAAAGCTTACTGTATTATATTGTTTTTGGGGTGTCAATAGTTGTCATGTCCCAAATAAGCGGCCCAAGGTGCCTGCATGTTGGAAAGTGTATCACTTTGAATGGTTCTCTAATTTGCAGTTTTGCACTGAGAACTGGGTTTTCACTCTTTACTCCAATAAATTCACACTTGAACTTCTCTATATTAGATGGGATTGGTTGCTATTGTGCTGATTTGGAAAGTCAGTAGAGAAGTACTTTTATGCAAGTCGAGGTAAATATGTGAAAGATTATTTCATTTTTGTGGAAAAACACTGTTGAATGTGCGTTTGGCTTTTGCAACGGTTTCGCCAAATACATTGGCTCTGTTGGGTTAACCAAAGCCATTCCTGCGCTTACCGAGACAAAATTCCTCTCACATATTTACCTCGGAATCTGTGTCCGTTCTTCCAGCAGGCTATCCAAACACACCTATTATCAATGACCTCCAATCCCAAGCAATACAAGGCAGCCCTGTTTATAAACCAGTGCCAATTCTAATTTGCATGGTATTGCATTGGGAGAATATCTGCGGAGTGGTCAAAAGGGGTAATCATTGGACTTCTTTTTTGCAGCTTTTAGGCAATCTTGTTTGCTTGAACAGTACCAGTACCCAGAACATGCGAATGCGTGGTTTACGCTCCCACTATGAAAAGCTTTTATCCCATGAGAAGGTGGTAAAGCGCAGCGGAGAAGCAGGGCTTAATCATGCAGAATTTGACTCCTTGAAGGAAAAGAAAAATAATCCTAATGATAATCCACAAACATACAGAGAGAGCACTGTGGAGGCCTATCCTCTTTCTGGGCAATACGCTTGTGAGCAACGAGACAAGAATCTATGCCACGACCCACCAGACATACCAAACTTTTGAATTCAACCAACAAATCGCTGGCTCCCACTGTGCTGCTACGTTGTCTGCGCATTTAACATGCCCCTGCCGCCCCTCTAATCAATTATGTGGGACCCCGCTCATATATGAATGCTCATGCTTTGTGCAAACATCTTTTGGGAAGAAAAAGAGGATAAAAATGGATTGAGCTAGTCAATGCGTTTTACCCTCCTTTTGAACATTTAGATTAAACTAGTTTTTCTTTTCTATTTCCCTTGTTCCCTGTTTAAACATTTTCTGTTTTGAAGCATGAGATATAGATTGAAAATAAATGCCTATTGGAAGAAATCTAGGCTTAGAAAGCTCTTATGGAGACACTTATAAATCGCCCGTCAATAAGGTTTTTACATCAGCATTAGCAGTGAGATTTAAACTCTTAACCTTATAGACTTTGGGACAATTCCTTACTAACTGGTTCAATAGTTTTGAGTGGGAAACCTAATACCATAAAAATAAGAGTAAAGGGGTGAAAAAGAGACTAGCCTAGAGAAGTAGGTAAAGTAGAGTGCATGAGCCCTATTCATTAATCAAGTGTGATCAACTTTGGGTATAAAATACTCAGTACATCTCTTTACCGTAACTCTTGCGAGCCTCTAGAGAATTAGTTAAAAACTCAGAACCAGAACCTTGACTTGGGCTACAATTTGCAAGACAGGTTTCATAAAAATTACGTTCCCTTGTGTATTAGTTAGGAGGGTCATAATATATCCCAACCTTCATCATATGTATATTAATGAATCAGATTCAACAGATTAACAAGAGTGGTTCTGAGGTGGGGATTGATGGAACCTGAAATGGTGGGGAAGTGGATGTGAGGGAGGAAATGGGACAGGATATGATGCATATCATATCTATCTAGGACTGAACCGGTGGGGTCCGAGTAAACTCCCAGGAGGGAAGAAGACAAAAGAATGTTAGTGGATTATACAAAACAATATGATAATAATAAAGAGATAATTGGAAAGGGGTCAGGAGGGGTGCATGGTGTACGTGAAAGATTTGTCTATAACATTTTCTTTTGGTATAAATCATCCGGTATCCTGGGGTATCCTGTGTTCATTGCCAGCTCCAAACTAATCCGAACCCCCCACGAGGAGACCTCACGGTGGTAGCGAGATATCGATGGGATAACCTCTTTTGAGGTTGCGTTAATTACCGTAGCTGTCACTCCTCAGGATTCGAACCCTCGCCCTGAGAAATGTTGATAGTAACTTCTGTCAACTCTACTAAGCGCCCATTTGTTGTCTATAACATTATGATTCAGAATTCAGACGGCTTAGAAAACAATTGAGTGAGGGATGAGGCTAACTTGTTTGCAAATTAGCAATGGGCTGGGCCCACACATTCAGACGCACGAACTTCCTCCAAATATTATTATAATATTGTTGTTATAAAATAAAATAAATGTGTTGTTACTTGGACTTTTCTAGCCCCGCGCCAGCCGCAGCCGCAGCCGCAGCCGGCACAGGGCCTCTCCTTCCACGTGATTCCCTCCTTCCTCTTGTTTTTTTAAAATTATTCAGTATTTACTTGTTATTATGAGTATCGATATATTTTTTTTTCTTTGCACTCTTGGAAATAATGGAGCTTCTCCACTCAATTTACAAAAACCCACCGTTTTACACATTTGGAAATGAATTATCTTGTTAACTACTCTATGCTTAAAAATATAATAATTTTTCTCATGAAAAAGAAATTATTTAAAAATAAAATAACATGTAATAACATTAATGAGGGATAAAAGATTAATGAAAAATAAATTAACTACACACTGCCTTACAGCATGGACAAAAAAATTATTTAAATTTATGTTATAAGCGATAGATGTTGAGATTAATGAAAGTGACTAGTCTATTATAACATAATGAATCAAATTTTGAATCTTGTTAAAATGAATGCACATATTTAGTAATCGATAATATCTTAAATATAATTATCTTCAATTAATCTACTTTGACTATGAAATCATTGTGTTAAGATGTAAATTCTAGGGAGGAATATAAAGAAAAGAAAGATAAAGGTGTTGCATATGTCTAGGAATCCATAAAAAGTATTTTAAAATTTAAAAAAAATCTTACAATCTATAAATTCTTTTCAAATTTCATAAATTCTTATTAAAATTCATGAACCCATTTCCTATCACGGTTCTCAATCACATACATTATCGTAATAAATTGAGTAGAGGGGGGATGGGTGGTGGAAGCGCCGGCGCAGTCACAGATAATGACGGGGCGGAGGCATTAGCATTGTAATGTAATGATACTTTTGTTCTGTGTTTTTCTTTTCCTATTTTTTAATTAAAAAAGAATTGAATATTATAATAAATGTATTATCTATACCTTCCCCCCAAAAGATTCGTCAGGTTCCATCTCCCACTATCTGGCCACGTGGTTCCCATTTTCCTCCCTCTCCACCCATACTCCCCTCCATTCATAAAATCACTTTGATAAATTTATCAAAAATAAAAAATGATAGTTATTTAATTAAATTTGTTTTAGAATGAAATTTTATTCAATTTTTTTTTTTCACGTACGCTCGTATCAATAAAGAGGGCTATTTTTCTTTAACAACGAGGGAAAGGGTATAGATATGAAATAAAAGATTGAAGGAATCGCAAGTATCTCGTGAGTGGAAATGGCTTTATTTATACCAAGGGCATGATTCTTTGAAAACGACACCAGTGTTTATGAATTGGGAAACAAGATGGAGCTGGCGGTGATGCTTTTTCTTTGGTGACATGAAAAAATTCTAGGCGGATTGCATCTGAACGGTTCACTTGAGTTAGAACGTACCTTTAGTCTTTGGCAACATTTAAGGATACTTGCTAACTATTTACCAACAAAATCCTTATATAGATTATAATATTTTAATTCTCTGTAAATAAATTTTTTTCACCGCCTAAATCAACCTTTGTAAGCTGCATGAGTGGCCTATCACACTCCGCATGTTGCGATTGTCGTTTTGTGTCCCTGCTTTCACCACCTACACCCCCCCCCGGTTCTCTTCCTCACCATTCAATCACCCTCCATACTTCATTCAGCAGTCCCACTTAGAGCTTGTTTGGTCTCTTATTCTAAAGTTTAGATTTGATTTCAAATTCTTCTATATTTTACCCTAAAATTTAAATTTTATTTAAGTACTCATACTTTTTAGAAAAACTATTTTGCATGTAAAAAATCAGTTTGAAATCTAGGTATTGGAAAAACTATTTTATCATCAAATCACATTCTTTTCTAATAAATTTTTTCTTTAATACTTTTTCTTTCTTTATCTTTCACCTTTTATTATCTTTAAATCCGTAAAAATCAATAATTTTTTTAAATACAATCCTTTTTTAAAATTTAAATTATATCTTAAAGTAAAAAATTTGTTAGGAGGAAACTTTTAAATAACCCCTTAATATTTTTTTTTTAGAAGTAGAGCTTAATATTTTATGTTGTGCTGTTGGACTCCATGCATGCGCTTAAAGAGCAATTAATGCAGCTTTACACGACCCCCATCAAGTTCTCCTGACATCATCACACTCCCTTGCATGCTCTTGTTCTCTCTCTCTCTCTCTCTCATTATTCACTCCTCACTTCAATGCCCCATCTGGTGTTCGTACCTCAATTTAATTTGCATAATCTACCATCCATGATTACAAGAGGGACATCAAACCTCTTAGTATCAATGCTTGTCGAAAGAGTGGACGGTTGTTATCAAGGAAGCAGAACTGTAGGTTGATCCGTTGGTTAAAGATGCTATTTATTGTTTCAGAATTTAGTACTCTTACCAATTCCGCCTCCGGGAGTTGTTTTCTAATAAGGTATTGAACACTGCAATCAAATCAGCACAGCCTTGGGCCAAGTGCTTGATGTTTGCTTGCACCCACTCTTTGCCCCTTCCCTCCCACGTAGCCCGTACTACTCTACCGCTAGTCTCCTACGTTCCCCCCTCACTTACCTTTGCGTCTTGAATCACAAAAAAGCATTCCCCCAGAGCCTTCGAGAATCGTCACCGCAGCCGCTAAATCGTTTGCTCGAGAGGGAATGAAATTAACTGGCTTCCTATTTAATGCACACTGCCCACGCCCACAACAAGCCATGGGTTTGAGCTGTACGAACATAACGCAGTTAACCTATGAGTGTCTTGCCGAGTTTATTAATCATGTCCTCTCACCGGACGGACATGCATAGTTATATGTCGCCCCAA
>JANTPZ010090011.1:0-44361 GCA_025593235.1 Vachellia pachyceras
AGAGTGTGTAAAATCATTTTCAAAGAGTTATTTATATATTAATACATCTGCCAAAATGAGATATACTCATTTAACCCTATTTATAAGTTATTTTCAACATGTTTCATATAGATTAAGAAAAACTTTAAACTTCATTAACTCTACCTTAATATTCAACGACTTTTTAATTTTATTTATATTTAATATACATTATACTTCATGAAAATAAAGTTAATAGACTAATAAATGAAGGGAAAAATTATATATTTACATGAAAAATTTAATAATATGACATATAAATATGATAAAAAAGTATTCCATCTCTACTTTGTAAATAAGATCAAAGGAATAGCTTAGAAGTTGGGTTAATGACACCCACCCGCTTTATCAAACTCATCATCAAGAAAAATGTTATTGAAAAAACAAAATCCTAGTAGAGGATTACATTGGCTGCTTATCAAGATTGATGAGCATCTAATGTCTTATCCGATATTAATCATCCACATCTAATTTTGACGATCCAACTTTTATTTTTATTTTTACTTTTATTTTTTAAAAATAAATGTTGTAATGAGTATATAATCGAAAATAAAGATGGATAATATTTTAGCAATAACTTTCTTAAAGAATTGTGTTTTCATTTATAAATTGGCATTTCAAAAAAATAAATTTGGATCATCTAGATCAAAGTTAGACAATCTAAATTTTTTAAAATTTAGGTGCTCATCGCTCTTCATAAATACCAAATGTGAACGGCTGGAAGAAGCCAAACCCTTCGATTGAAGTGGGATCGTAGTCTCCACGAAGTCCACAGATCAACCTTGCGTGGACTAATTGAAGGTAGAATAATTATGAAGGTTAATTTACAAAAACACTCATTTACATACTTTATAGAAATACAAAAATACCCATATTTCAAAACGAGAGGGAAAATGCCAACACGGTTAAACATAAACTGCATTTAGGGTCGGTAATGCCGGCAACCTGTAGGTTGGGTGGGACAGGATGAAATAGCCGCCAACGAGCTGCTTTTTAGCAATTCAAGCTCCTTTTGGCCGGTTGGCGATTATTAAAAAAATTAAAATTTTTTCTTCTTTTTATTTTTTATCCAGTTTTTCCCCATACAACTGCATAGTTACATGATTCTCATCCCACCAATAAATTTTCAATAATGACTTTTTTCATGGTTTTCAAAAAAAAAAATATAAGTATTAATGTTTTATTATAATTTAAATATGGTATTATATAAAAGTTGATATGAAAAATAAAATATTTTATATTATTTTTGAGTGTATTAGGTATTGTTTATCCTAAAAATAAAATTTAATGTTACACTTTTCTTTTTAAAAAAATATTGAGATAAAAGAAGGTAAAAAAATAAAATATATTATTTTTAAAATTTAAAAAAAGCTAGTTAGGTGGGCAGGCTAGCCACTATTTTTTGGCGGGTTGGGCCCACAGGGCCAACACGTTTCCCCACCCCTAATAGCATTATTACTTTTTTGTGGTGATTCCCGTACTATTAGCATATGCATATGTAATGTTATTAAGTTATATTTAATGATCCTGATATTTTTCTCCAATGTTAAATATTCATTGTTATTTTTTACACTACCGAAAAGCATAATGTAAAAATTTATAAGTATTTTTGCAAGATAATTCTTATTATATATGTTCATTAATGATGATAGGTAGAGATGAAAACATGCCAAATGATCTGTCAATAGCCTACATTTGGCATGTACATGCTCTAACACAGGCCAACACTATCTAGGAAGCATTTTTCAAAATAGGTCAGTGCATATTTTTTTAAATAATGTTATTTATAAAAAAATTTAAGTATATTTTTAGTCCTTTATATTTGCATCAGGTTTCACTTTAGTCCTTTAAGTTTAAAAAGTGCACTTTCAGTCCCTCAAATTTAACACCGTTAGTCTCTCTTAACGGAAATTGCTGGCTCATCAAACTTAATTGATGACTGTGCAATAAAACATTAAAAAATTCTCACATTTTAATTTAATTTAATAATATAATAAATTTTATATTTAAATTGTGTAAAATAAAAAAGATTACGTGAATGCCATGCCACTTGAATTTGACGAGTCAGCAATTTCCGTTAAGAGTGACTAACAACGTTAAATTTGAGAGACTGACAGTACACTTTTTAAAATTAAAAGACTAAAGTGAAACCTGAGGCAAATATAAAGAACTAAAATTATACTTTAGTCTAATAAAAATTATGATGTTGGAGATGATTGTTGCCCTAGTCAAGACTCTTAGAAAACCTTTTTTCTAAATAAGGCCTTTTTTAAATAATGTTATTAATAAAAAAATATGATGTTGGAGATGATTGTTGCACATGGCAAGACTCTTAGAAAGCCTTTTTTTAAAAAAGGGCCCTTTTTACAATAATATTATTAATAAAAAATATGATAATAGAGACCATCGTTGAACCTGAACCTAACGCCACACACTGTACCAAACTACCAATGCATTTCTTTATTATTTTTTATGTATTATTTATAATTATAAACTCACTTCATCGTAATTAACTAAGGTACAGGAAACCAGACCGATGATTAAACCGGATAAGGCAGTAGGTTAAACCAAAGTCAAATCGGGGATCAAACCGGTGAGGAATAAAAAATTTAAAAATATATTTTACAATAATATTCATTTTACAATAAAATTAAAATTAAAAAATGTGTTTAAGTTTCTTATTATTAAATATTCTTTACAATTTAAAATATTCATTTTATAAAATATAGAGTAAGAAGTGAATATAGGGTGTATATATGTATATAGATATCTCACACACACATATATACATATAATCCTTTTTCATTTTTATTCTATTTCCTTTCCTTTGCATTTTATGGTGTCTCATACCCAATGGGTCCCACGGATGAGACTAGTAAGTGGGAAGAAGGAGTAAGACTAAGGATTAAAGAAAGGACTCCTTGCTTCTCTCTCTCACACGTGACGTGATATCTGATTCTTTTCTGAATTTCTCCTCAAAATCACTCAATAAACCACTCATAAATCATAACTCATTGCTGCAAGGCGACAGGTTCATGGTTCAAGAAACAACCTTCCAATTTCCAAAGCACTTGGGGGGCACCAAATGGCTCGAGAAATATCTTCAATGGTTTTAGAGGATCCATCTCCATATATCCATTCCAAACCTTCAAAATTTTTGTCACAAATTTGTTAAAATATTTCTTCTCAATACTTTTCTTCAAACTTAGAGAAACTCCCCCTCATCCTATAAAACACTGCACAATCCTTGCCGATAGCAATAATCTAATATCACATCCAAATTTATCTGATCAACAGCCACAATTTTGATTCCTTGTTTAGCCATTTCAGTAGTAGCTGTTGTACTATTATTGTAAAAATTATATTTTTACTAGTAACTTCATTGATAACAAAGGAGTTTGGTTTGTGGAACTAGAACTCCTTTGTAAAAATTATATCTTTACCATGGATTCATGGCTTACCATGATACCTCTACATCTACAACAACCTCTAGTTCATCATTCATTCCATGGTCATCAGCATCGTCAACTTCATCTTCGGCAAGTTGATCCAACCCTAACTAGAACACCACGGGGTCTTGAGCATGAGTTCATCGACAGCCTTCCCATATTTGTTTACTTCATTAAGGGGCTTAAGATGGAGAGAACCTCATTGGACTGCGCCATCTGCATGAAGCCCTGAATGAGTTCAAAGATCTCATCTTCACCTCTCCTGTTTTTCCCCTGTAACTCGGTCGACCCCAACTCAGTGGGTTGACCAAGTTACTACCGGGTTATGGTGAGTTGGTCCGAGTCACCATAACTCAGGGTCATCCCCCAACTCGGATCTGAATACCGGTCGAGTCTCCGGTTTCCAGTTTGACTCAGTTGGTCCAATCTGAATTCGTGAACTTTGTAATTAACTATTCTTTCTAGGTTTTACATCATCTCATTGGAATGATTCACTCGTCTTCCAGCCTAATCACTCTAGCGGCACCGTAGCTTCCAGTCCAGCCTCCTAAATTCGATTGCTGTCTTCTTCCAGCTGTTGCTGTCTTCTTCTATTCGAGACTCACAGCATTGTACCTTCCGTTCTCTAGTCCAGCATCCAGTCCAGCCATCACCGTCGCCTTTCAGAGTCATTTTTGCACTTATCGCTCCGAGGTACGCTACTAAGGTTAATCAAGATATATTTGCAAAATTATTCAGACGATTTTTTCTATATACTTTTCTTGCTCCTTGCTTGTTAGTTGCTTGTATTTTTTCTTTTCTCTTTTTTCCTTTGCGTTTATAATTTTAACTGCTGAAGTTTATACTTTGTTAGACGCAAATTATGAAATGGAAGTTATGCTGGCACTTTAATTTACTACCATCTGGCTTGATTGCGTTCAATGAGATGATAAAAATTTATTGATGTTTCAACATGTGTTGACCGATCGTATGGAGGCTTTTCAATTCATTGGTAAATTTTTTTAGTCTTATTGTTCTTAATTTCTTTTCATTCAAAAAGACTGTATGTAAGATCGAGGTTCTTAATCAATCTGAATCAACCAGCTTGATAGCTCTTGGGATTCGTTGGTATTCTTTGTTTTTTTCCTGGGTTTTATTATATGTATATATAGCTTGACTTTATTGGGGTCTTTGTGGTTTTGTTCAAGCTAGGTGAAAACTGCTTCGATTAGTTTCTAAGGCTTCTAATCTCTCATGAGTATGAAGATAACATGTTGATATCTTGTTTTGATGATAACAAAGTTATAATTCATAGTTTATATGGCAGGATTTGAAAATAGCTTTGAAATTTTGAAAATTGTTTTTATAGTTCAAAAACTTGAGTTAGAAGTTTTGAAAACTCAAGTTCTGTGCCTTTGATTTGAAAACTTTCAGCAAGAACTCGAGTTCTCACAAAGAAGTTTTGATGACTTGAGTTTCATCATTTCAGAACTCGAGTTTCAAGCTTAAAATCTTCTGTCTATGAACTCTATGTGGTAGAACTCGATTTACAAACTTGAAGAACTCGAGTTTCCCCAAAACTTTCAAAGCAAATTCAAGTTTCCCGCTTCAAGTTTAGAAAACTCGGGTTCTAGGACCTCACAACTCTAGTTTTGTGCCTTTGAATCACTGAGAATGACTTTGCTGCAATAGAACTTGAGTCCCAGAAGTTCACAACTGAAGTTCCAAAGCTGTTTTACAAAACTTGAATTGAAAACTAGAAGTTTTGGCATTAGAGTTTTAACAAATCGAGTTCCATGTTTTACAAAACTCAAGTTTCATTCCTTTCTCAAATCATTGACCAACTCTTGATATAAAACTCGAATCATGTTCATTCAAAACTCAAGTTTCACAACATGGTTTCATAACTTGCATTATGAACTCGAGTTTTCCAAAGAAAAGTTCCAAAACTTCATTATGAAACTTCCAATATAAACTAGAGTTTCCATCTTAAAGTTTTCTAAACTCAAGTCTTCTATTATGAAATCTTGAAGTTTCATTACATCATATTTCAAATTGCTCAGAACTCATGAAATATAACTCGAGTTATGAGAATTCTTGAACTTGAGTCCTACCTCTATCTGACAGCAGCGTCTGACACTGAACTTTACTTTTTACCAAATCAATCCTTGTTAATGTCAAAGGTTTTAAAAGCTTACCTGCCACCATAAATGCACATATACTATCCTATGAAACAGGAAAAGTATGTCTGCTGAAGATCTTAGATAAACAAGATGAAATCAAAACCTTCTTAGACTCTGTCGTCGTCAAAGAAACTCATTTATTACATCATTTAATGCACACCAACCAGAGACAACACTATTCAATATGAGTAATGGATATTCGGCTCTCTCTAATGGACACATTGAATAACTTTAACTATAAATAGAGAAGCATTAAAGATGGAAGACAACGATCACCAACTACGCTATTGTTCATACGCTTACTATCTTCTGTAATATTTAAAATACTTTGTGAGCTTCAGTGATTAGCACATCTACTCTTTTGAGAGTTTAACCTTGTGATTCATTCTTATATTCTGTGAGAAACTCAAGGTCAGGGCCTTGAGATTATTGGGCTGTGAGTTTTGTCGATAAATAGAGACTGAAGGTCTTTATTTTCTTACATATAGTGAGGGGAGTGTGACTCCTTATTTGTAAAGGCTTGTGAAGCCAGATTGATTGTTATTAGTGGATTACAAATCTCAGAAGAGCTCTGAGGACTGGACGTAGGTTAAAGAGGATCGAACCAGAACAAATCATCATGTCCATTCTCCTTCTACATTCTCAGTGACTTCATTTTTAATTTCTATGATTTACGATTTATTTTCGAAAGTGACCAATTCACCCCCTCTTAATCAAATCCTACACTAACATAACATTCATCTTCATGCTCTGTTTGCAAGATAAAATTAGATGTACTATTGTCCTATTTTTCCTTTTAAATATAAGAAATATAAATTGGTGCCTACTTGAGGAAATGTGTGAAACATCGGTTTCACCCAAGTGCCATGATCCGACACAGAAGGGTGAAGAAAAAACCTACCTATCTTCACTAGGTTCAGTTTCTTCTAGCATATTTATTGTATTAACCCTTTATCATATTCCCCAGGATTCAAATCTAAATTTTCTTAGAGAAACTGGTATTGTTTCTTGCTTATTAGTGTACTTATACATCACTTGATGTGAGAAGAAAGTTGGTTTTTCCTCTTTATCTTCTTGTCCCACCTTTATGAAGTTGTTCTTTATAACTTAAACAATGCTATTGATTTATGTTTGAATTATCTTCTTTTTGAATACATTACGTAATGAATACCATGCCAATGCCATTGAATTGGTGTTAAACCATTAATTTGTTGTTGTGATGATAATTTTTAGTTCAGCCTACCATTTGTGCGTCTTTGGTATGTGATAACATTTTTCTTTTTATAGTATACTCATCTATAGGATAGTTCCTTTTGTCCGGTTCTTGTTCCAGGAAGGAAGCACTAGACAGGATGGTTTCCAAAAGTGGGTTATTTTGAATTTCATTAGATACGAGCATTATGGCTTCATGACAATTATTCTATTTAGACATTAAGCAGCAGCAAATGCATACATATAGAAATTTTAGTGGCTTTATTATCATGTAGGGTCTTGAAACACTAATTTATTTTATTTACCTAGGGAAATGATTATGATTTTTTGTTTTGCTCGAAAACCCATAATGAGAGTGTTTAGAATGATTCTGAGGGCCCAATTACTCGATTAACAGTGTCATAAGCCTGATCGTGTTACTGTTCATATTTTATCAGCATTTGGGAATGCTTCCTACGTTAAGGTACTTTTGTCCATAAGTAACTTCTCCCCATAAGCTGAAATGAGCATCTTCTTACCTACTAGTAGCGGAGAATCACACAGCCATTACTCCAACGGTTATACAATAAATTCCAATGGCTATCTTCTTCTGCAATAAATTATGTAGTCTATTCTTCCCTCCCCTTGGTAAAGCTCTACTCGAGGGAGTGTTGGGCGGTTGTCATCAGCATCCGTATGTGTTGCCTGAGCAATGACTGACGCTGGGTAGCCAACCGGAGGTTGTTTTAGCTGATATGTATCTTCTTCTGTTTGGATCCAGCAAGAAGGCTTGTTTGTGTGACTTGAGGTGGAGATATGCTCAGCATCAGTGTGATCCATGTTAGCTAGTTTTATAGCTGTTGCCGGAGTTGTTGTAGTCATCAGAATTGGTCTCCTCATCGGATCTTCTCTAATTTGGTTGATAAATTGTTGCCTTATGAATCATACTTGCATTTTGCTTTTTGATCTCGTCTCTTCTGTCCTGTTTTTCTATGGATTTCTTGCTTCTGGCTTTTCAATCTTGTCTCTATCTCCTCACGGATTTGTGTTGACTTATTTGTTCATTAGGAGAATACCTGTTTGCTTGCCATTTTTTTTAAAACATTCTCAATTGTATACCATTTGTGGACAAAGATTCTTGTCATTTCAAGGATAACGATGATGAAGCTGGTTACCATGTGTGATATCAAACAATGTTCTCCAATAAGCCTTGATGTCTCCCTTTTCTCCTTTACATTACCTCGGTTACCATGTGTGATGGCTTTTAGTAAATCTTGTATTTCTAAATCGATTTAATGAGAAACTTCAAGTGCTTAGGAAAGTGAGGATTTAAATGATTACTGAAGTGTTAAATTATTTTAGATTTTTCAGCAGTATTACCTCAACATCTCGGTTCATTAACACCTCCATCTTGGATGTATAACACAAATGCATCAGACCATTTCTGCTTTACAGATTCTAAAACTTTGGATCCACCCAGGAAAAAAGTCCAGAAGCCCCCATTACCAGACAAAACCCACTTTACTTTTGCTGGTGGACAAGATAAGTCAACCATGGAAGCTTTGTTGTCCTTATCCAAACCAATTTTCTTTGGTGAATCAGGCATCCTATAATTATTCAAAACATATCCATTTGGTTATGCTGAAATTGCAATTAGGTTCTTTATATCACAAAAATCTGTAGTTTTAAAACTCACCTCAGACACAAAGATTTGTGTTGCGTTGCCTCTCTGGCAAGATTCTGTGGGTTCATAACTTGTTTCAATTTCAGTAATTCCTTTATCGTTAAGAGCTTCAGCTTCCCTTTGTTGTGACCAAAATTTGGAAAATTTTGATTGAATGGAGTTCCACTCTACCGTGTATTGTCCCCCTGCCTTCATTTTTCTTCCTGATTACGATTCTTTTTTGGATATAGTTGAGTTGTTACATGAGAGATTGATTGTAGCTTTTCCATGTACTTTAGTCTATGTTTTTGACGTAATTCAGTTCTAATATTTATACTGCATAATGCCTAAATGTCTTATAATGTGGCTATAGCAAAATGAGTGAGGCTAAAGGTAAAGCATCGTGGGATTATAGTTCCACAGAAGTTTTGATTGACAAATGATTGATCAAATCTATAAAAACAATGTCATCAACTCATACTTCATCAACTGGTGAACAGGTATTATTGGGTGATGAAGATACAACTGGTGTAGCATCCTCATCAACTCATACTTCATCCTTTGCAAAATATATAATGCATGTTCAAGATGGAATTAAAGATAAACTTGTTAATTCTAGGAATAGCAATTAGCGATGTTATCATTGTCATTTGTAATAAGCTTTATTTGTTGTCATATGTAATTTTAAGTTTAATTTTAATTTACAAATATAACTTTTTAATTTTAATTCCAATAAGGTTCATAATTCAAATTTAGTTATAATTTAAATTTTTCTTTTTATTTTCAATTTGAATAAGGTTCATATTTTTAATTTCATATTGAAAAAAGTCACTTATTCTACCGCATTTCCAAACACGTTTACTTTTGTAAATAAGCCACTTATCCCATCGTATACCCAAATACATTCACTTTTGCAAATAAGTCACTTCTCCCACCGCGTTCTCAAACACAAATCATTTTACAATCTGACTTCTCCATAAGTCAAATTGTAGGCAACCATACACTTATCTCATTGTGTTCTTATGTAGACTCAATATATGATAGAACTATTTCTAATTAGGCTTCTAGAGATTGGAGAAACTAGAAAATATCTCTCGAACAATATTTATTTATACATTTGAGATGGCATCATATTTTCCTTTTTCTTCTATTTTTTAATACTTTGGTTTTTTTTTTCAAAATTTTATTTTATTCAGTCGACACCGATAAGACTCTGTAACTCTATGTGTCTATTTGGTTTAACGTTTGTAGAGTCCAAACACATGTTCAACAGTGTTTTTCTACAAAATCAGATAATCTCCTTCATACATACATGTATCTTGTGTGAAATTACTTGTTTAGCTGCTTCCCTAATGGATCCTATGAGTTATGAGCTCTCTCTGACCTCAGTCTCACTCTCGATGCAAATTTTGGCGCTTTGATACCTTGGCGGTCAGGCTACCAAGGAAGAACCCCAACCTCAACTACAGCTTCCAGTCACAGATTGTAGAGACACATATTATCGGTAAGATTGGGGATTTTCTCTTCTCTCAGGCTTCCGCAATTAATCCTCCTGTCATCGAGCAGCGAATTTAAGAGCTTTACATCTCCTTTGAGACCCTACTCACCCGCCTTACACCTTGGTAATTATGATCTTCACCTAACTCACGAGCTTTGCGGCCATTTTATTTTTAGAAGAATCGTATTAAGCAATGTTGTAATTGAATGTCATTTGAAAATTTTGACCTTCTTTCCTCACTGTTTGATCTATTTACCCTATTCTTTTTGGGTCTGGCGTGCAGATGATACAGAATGCAGTGAGGGATTTAAATGAACGAAATAGTTCGACTGAGGAGGCTATCTCAGAGTTTATAAAAAATGAGTTTCAAGATTTTCCCTGGGCTCATTCGAGGATTCTTGGTCTTCATTTGGGAAAGCTTTACCGGGCTGGGGAGCTTTTTCGGTAGCAAGTTGTAGATTTATGCTTATAGATGATTAAGTGAAGTTTGATGAGATGAAAGAGAAGGGGTAGAAGGTTAGAAGAAGGAGAAAGAAAAATAAAAGGGAAAGAAATTGTAGAGTGGGAGAGACACTGGAAAGAATTGAAGGGCCAAAGAGACGTAATGAGTTGAAGGAGCACGAGAATGAACAAAATCATCTCTCTGATTCACATGGTACAGGTACTAATGAAACAATTGAGGAAAAGGGAAAATATGAAATTGGGCAACTTGGGGTGACTGAAGTGTGCTATGGATAAGTGGTTCAGGGACAAGGTGAAGCACAAAAGCAACCAAATGAAAACACAGACAAACAAATTCAGGTAAGGTATGATTTAATAGTAATTTATTGCTTTTCTATTTTGGTCAGTCTACAATTGGAATACTGGGATTTTGCTTTTGTGTAAGTAAAGCTAATATCATTGGCAAAAAAAAAAAAGTAAAGCTAATATCAATATATCTATTAATACAACTCCACCAAGTTACTGTTCATAAGGAACCAAATTCAAATTTCAAAATCCCGCCACTTTTCTCCTTCACATGCGTTCCTCAGTCTATCTTCTCTCTTCCTCACTCTCTCAGCTCTCAGTCTCTCTTTCTCACTCTCTCAGCTCTCACTCTCTATTCGTCTCCCTGATCTCCTCTCCTCTCTCAACGGATCTCATCTTCTGTTCGTGCAAGTAGAGCATCTCCTCTCATCTGTCAGCAGTGATTCAGCTCCATTCTCCATGTTGACAAGTAGATTTGAACAATGGGAAGAAGATCTGAGGTCAGATTTTTTTGTGTTAATACATTAACAATACTAAGATGCTAAACGGGCCTGCGCATTCGAGTTTTCTGTTCTCATTCAATTGAAAGATGATGTTTTGCAAATGTGATCTGAACGCTTGTGACCTATTTTGGGTTTGAATAATCCTTTATAGGAGCAGGATTTGGGTCCAACTTCGCTCGGTTATTATATACATCTTTTACCTTTTTCAGTCTGTTTACTTCTCTGGTGGTTTGGATGCTCGGGTTAAAGAACACTTTGATTTTTGGGACAACTGGTTATGTGTTGTATATAGTTGCTAACTTGAAGCCAAATTGGTAATTACCAACCATTCTACGCTTATCTTATAATTCGTCTATCATTTCTATTGAAGTGGAATTTCAATTATGAGTAAATATCTGTAAGTTCGAGTGAACTGCAAGGGGAAGTTTGGGATAAACATCATTGGTTAGTTGTAGAGTGCAGAAAAGTCTGAGAATCTGGGCAATGTTTGCACTTCACTAAGTGATGATGAATTCTACTGACCTAAGTCTGATGTGTTTCCATGGAACATGTCATAAAAGAAAAACCTCTTTTTGGTGAATTTCAAATTGGTATAATTTTGTTTTGTAGTTTGTTGGAAATCTCATTACACTTTCTTTACTAAGAGATGGACATGTATGTGTTTTCTTGGGGCTTTGGTTGCAAATGTTCTTGTATTTCTTTTGTTTTTAATTTTGTATTTATTATAATAAGCTCATGATCCGTAATTTATTTTAAAACTACCCTTTCTTTATGCAATATCTGTTATGTTCTTTATGTTGTAGAATTTATCTTTTATTTGTGCATTTTAGGGGAGCAAGGTAATTTGCCATAAATAACTTCATTCCCCTTCTATTTCCATACCTAACGAAAAATATGTTTAAGAATGAGGAGTTACTGCTTTTGGCAGCTAAACATAGAAGTTAACTACATGATAGAGAGATAAAGAGTAAGGGAGTTGGTAGATAGAGAGTGAATAAGCTCATAAACAATTTCAATTTTAGAGGATCAATATTAGCTTTTGCTCGTTGTTCTTTATATGTTTCTTTAGTGTGCCATTATACCGCTTATCATTGTTGGTCATTGCTTTTTCATTTTACAATGTGGTAAATATTTGTGCCATGCTAAGCCATGCTGTATATAACCATGCTGATCATAGCTATCTGGTATTTTTTTTTTAATCTGAGCTAGCCCAATGAGAAACTGATTAGCTCTTGCCTCTGTTCTATGTGATCACCTGACGATAACAATTTTATGTACTATGCAGTCTAGCAGCAGCTTTTTTTCTCTTGAAGAAGCTTCTACCAGTGGAACTATTATTTTCTATGGTCAGCATGACGACGATTCTGATTTTCAGACAGTAAGATCCAGACCGGGTCTTCAGGAGAGAACTTCAAATGCCTTTCTAGAGGATAGTGCTGCAAATCTTGCTAAGGTTCTATTTCTGACATAAAAACTATGAACAGTTTGCTGAGCTTGACAAACTGGATCTTTTTACCCTTTTTTCTTTGTGCCATGCATTTGGTTACCCAAAAGAAGGTGTAGAAAATTCATGACAACTAAAAGCATTTGGATACCCAAAGGAGATTGTGACGATGTACCTAGAGGGGGATGCCTTGGATTTGTTCTCTTGGATCAACACCAAATGAACTCTGCTCTATTGGGACGAGCTGGTTAAGGCGTTCACCGAACATTTCGGGCCGTCGGAATACTTGAACCCTGACAAACATTTATGTAGCATCCGACAGACAACAAGTGTCCAGAAGTACCGGCAGGAGTGGGCAAGGAGCATTACTCGGGTATCCAATTGGCCGGACCACTGCCTTCTCGGTGTATTTCTCAACGAGCTGATGGAGGAGCTCTGATCAGAGGTACGCATTCACAAGCAAAGAATGGTCTACCACGCCTCCAGCCTCGCCCTAGAAATGAAGAAGAAATTGGCTCAATGTGGGACCAGGCCCACTTCTTATGCAAACCATTCGGCTCCATTTGAGGCTCCGTCCCAAGCCCAAGATGAAAGGGTCCAATCTATTCCATACGGGGACCCAAAGCAGGCATGAGCAACCCAGTTGTCCACCCCAGCACATCCCTCGCTCTCGTCATGGTCGACGGCATCGGCCACATCAGCGACACCAACCGAGGACGACACCAGGCAGCAGTGTCGGGACAAGGGCTTGTGTTTCCAATGCGGTGATCCCTTCCATCCTGGTCATCGATGCTCTGGCTCTTTTTCTCTCATGGAAGTTGATGAGGGAAGCCAGCCAGCTCCAGCTCTTCTCAAAGCTGTGACAGAGTCATCCCTTCACTCTCATTGACTACCTTGAGGACAAGGCGATTTTCGAGGGAGGGAGTAGTGATAGGATACCATGTGGAATGGTTAAGTTGATTGACTTATTTCAATTATTTTATTAGGTTGTGGGTCAGATTAGCAAGGAATTAGGAGCATTATTAGATTGTGAGTGAGTGAGAGTTAGTTATTTAGTTAGTGGGGATTACATATCCTAAAAGGGAGGAAGTTAGTTATAATTCTATCCTTATAAATACCTAGCCTACTGTAATCAAAGACATGAATGAGTAAATTATACTGTTTTGATTATATTGGAGATTCTCCTATTGGCTATTTGGGAGCAAAGTGTGAGATACTCACCTTGCTACCAGATAGAGTCTTCCTTTTGTTATTGTTTTGCTCCTGCTCTCTGTTTCTTTTCTATCACAGCCAGAGGCTCTATCAGATTCTTCTAGCTCACCATGTATTCTTTTCTCCCACTTGTCCTATATATTAAGGCATGCAACTAACCTACTGTTTGGTGCATATTAGATTTTACAATCTTAACTTTCTCAATATAGACACCGTCCAAAGAACTTTCAAGAGTGTGTCTATCCCTTTCCTTTGAGAGTCACTGTGCTATGAAATTTGGCTAGAAAAATAAAGCATTGAGGTTGTTTTCTGAATGGACTAATAATTTCTAATTGGCTTCATGTTAAAAAGTGCAGATTGATCCCTCCATTTTTCACATTAATATTTGTCAACAAAAAAACATGGCAGAAGGAAATGGAAGTACATAGCTTTAAAATCTTGAAATGTGTGAAATGGGGTAGTAACTTTGTTCTTAATCATGGGATAGACTTGTATACGGTGGTATAACATCCCAGATGGAAGATTCATTGTCTTCCATGAATGGTTTAGATGACAAGCCGCAACAGCATATGGATAAAGGTCACAAACAAGAATAGTTAAATAAATGAAAATTGCATCGTTCAAGATGCAAAAAAATCATGTTTTAAAGAGCCATACTGGCTCTGGAAACCACATTTGAGCCATGGAATGCATGGACCCAAAAGTCCATTTGCAAAAGCCATGTATGTTTGGATATCAATCCACTGGAATGCATTCTTTGCTCGACGGAATTTTTCCTTAATGCCACTCCACATCTCACCATCTATCTCACTCTATCTGCCTCTTTGTCACACACACTTATCTTACTCTTTGCCCCACAATCATTAACTCTCTCTGACATGCCACTCCTTATTCTCTATTTTTCACTTCCCCATAAATCTCACCGCCCAAATGTACAAACTTTTAGCATGTCCTTTAGTCCCTTTTTTTAATGTCAAAATTACTAGTAACGTTAAATCTCATAGTTATTACTGGTACAAAAAGGACATGTCAAAATGATTTAATATTAAATTAGTGAAGTATTATTTAGTTGATGCTGGCTATTCAACACCAATGGAATATCTTGGCCCCTACCCAGATGAATCCTATATATGACTGCATTTTGTAATATTCAATTAATTATGTAATACTCATATTAGTTCGACAATTATCCTTTTCATTTATAGATAATATAAATATATTTTCCTTTATTCCAATTTGTTATCATTTTATTTTTCCATAATTTTATCACAAAATATAAAATAATTATACTTTTAATAATTTTCATGCCTTTTAAGTAATTTTCATCTAAAAGTTATTTCTTCAACATTTATCCAAACATATATGCATTCTACTAAAATGCATTTTGGCCAACGGTTTATCCAAACGTAACTGTATTTTGGCTAACGATTTATCCAAATATAAATAAATTCATTCTACCAAAATTTATTTATTTTGAATAAAATTTGGAATCCATTACTTAAAACAAAACATTACATCAGTTCAGGGAGTAATATAACTCCCTCTACCACTATATGTTGCAAGGAGGGTGAACAAACAAAAATTTCCTACCAAGTCATGAGCCATTCTGGCTAACCTGTCTGCCAATATGTTCTTATCTCTCAAAACATGTTAAAAAACAATGTTCCACTCCCTAGCTAACGATAACCGAGTTTCATCAATAATATCCCTGAAAGGGTGGCTAGGCTCACAGCCACGAGATACTAGATTAATAACCTCAATACAATCCGTAACTACTTTTACATTCATGTATCCACGTACCCAGCATAATTGTAAACCATGAATAATAGTTATGACCTCTGCAATGGATGGGGGCACCATAGAGAGTTTACAGCTATATCCACAAATCCATCGGTTATCGCTTGCACAAATAACCCCACCACACCCGCTCCGACCAGAGCTGAGAACCAAACCTTCGATCTCCAGGTTGCAAAAGCCAACCGTTACGGTAATGTCCACCTGCTGCTTGTCAGTTTGCCCTGCATAAAAGTTACAATTCACAAAGAAAGACTGATCCCCACAAGCTCTGAGGAAAGTGGATTAAGCACTGGTGGGGTCACTGCGATCCTCCTTCCCAAAAATTTCCTGCACCTGTCAATCCAAATATCCCAGCAAATGTAACAAAATAGAATACACCATTTAATCTTTTGAGTAAAACTCCTGCTACTTGCGCATTCATATTCCATTTCAACCAATCCACTCCTTGTAAGGAGAAGAACTTCTCCCAAAAGGATGGTTAACCGCTGAAAACCACTGTTCCCTAGCATTTGAACAGTCTCTAAGCATGTGCATAGCTGTTTCTTCTTGGTTGCATCCAAACGGACATGTTACTGACTTTGCAAGACCTCGTTTAGTGTGCAGTTGCGCAGTGTGAGTTCTCCCACGTGCAAATATCCACATAAAGGATTCAATCTTCTCTGAAACCTGCCATCGCCAAAGTTTCTTCTAAAAGGGATCTCCTTGCTAGTGACTATCTACAGATAAAAAAATGATAAGAAGATCTAACAGAAAAACAACCATCAGAAGTAGGTTTCCAAAAGTATTTATCCTCTCATCGCTCCTCACATGGTGGGTGTGCACTCATAATCTATTTGACAATATGGGGAAGGAGCCATCTGCTCAGCTTCCGATTATCCCAGTCACCCCTAGGGGTCACAACTCAGAGACTGTGATGCTGATATCACCAGGTTTTCGCAACCTGAGAACAACTCAATTAGAGGGGTATTTACCTCAGACCAATTATCAAACCAAAAAGAAGCTCTCTCTCCATTTCCCAACTTCACTCCCATGCCTCTTTTGAACTTCGACCACACAGCACAAATCCCTTTCCAAGTAAGAGAGGAATTTTTCTTCTTCTTTACTTTGGGCATGAGCTCCGTCCCACATTTATATTTAGCTTTGAGAACTCGAACCCTTAGAGCATCAGTATTTATCAAGAGACCCCAGCATAGTTTCATAATAAAAGCCTTATTATGTCTCCTAAGATCTTTAATACTTAAGTCCCCATCAGATTTATCCTCATTTATCAGATCCTAGGGGAACAAATGGACTTTCCTACTGTCCGTAGTATCACCGCAAAGGAAGGCTCTACTCTTTTTCTCAAGCTCAAGCACCAGACCTTTGGAAAGAAGCATAGTCTGCATGTGGTAGGCAGGAAGAGCAGATAAAACTGCTTTTCATAAGGGTGGCTCGACCCGCCATTGTTAAGCACCCTTTTTTCCACCCTGCAAGTTTCTGTTGAGTCTTTTCCACAATTGGTGCAAAGGTGACATAGGAGGCCCTCTTGTGTAAGAGTAGGAAGCAGAACTTGAGGTTGATCTTCCAAATTACGAAAGATATTTGTAATTGTAAACATGTGCCTTGTGGCCGTTCTTAGTTTCAGATAGGATATGTTTAACTAAAATATATAGCAACTATTGTATTTTTTGGATCATTAATATAAGAGCTAGTTAATTTTTTTATGAAGATTAAAAATGCTAAATAAATTACTTAATTGTAACATATTCTAAAATATGTATGTGTATCATTAAATTATATATCAATTTATGAGTTAGGCAATTTAGTTTGGAGAAAATGATGAATAGATCAATTAATTAGTTTCTTTAATCTCATAGAAAAAGTTCAAATATATTTTATATTAAGCAACAAAAGTAGTATTTGTATTGTATTTAGATTTTAAAAATTATATTTATGGATACATTTTTGCTAGCACAATACACTGTCTTTAATATACGAGTTGTTTGATTAATTTAGGTAAATATAATCTTTATGTAATATATCGGATTATAAGTTGGATAAATTAAATTTAAAAAATTAATAAAATAAATTAAGTTATCATGAAATATATAAGGTAATTCTCAAACTTCAAACACAATTGTGAAAATGACAGTTCATCTTCTCATATTGCTTGGACTCTGGGGAAATATTTGAAGTTGATCATATGAAGATGTGGATTGTGAAAGATTGGGAATATATAATAATTAGTTAGGGTTTTCTGAATTCCATCTCTTGAGATTTATTTTTCATAAATAGGATGTTTACATTTGTTATTTTTATTTTTTAAAATTGAAATAATCATCCAAAAAATAAATTGGAAAGGGGAATTTATCCTCTGGTTTGTGCAGCAACTCCAACCTTTTGTAAGCCTAATTTGTTGAATAACTAATCTCGTATGGGCAGCAGCTCCAACCTTGTTATCTCATTTTTCTATTTATCCTTTTCTTCTCAAAATCTTATATCCACCGTTAGATTTAAAAAATTGAAGGTTTGTATTAAATATTTTATAAAATTAATATTATAAATAAATTTAAACTATTAAATTATTATCTACACAATTCATAACCACAGTACATACAAACTAAAAAAATTATTTATAAAATATAATAATAATTTAATGAAATATTGAATCCGATCCATCCATTTGATTTAGAAGTGAGATGAAGTATGAGACAAAGATTGAAGGGGATATGTTCTATTTATGACTTCTGGCTCTGAATGAGATTGAGACTTCATCCAGTTGGAATCCTATTCGTTGGAACACCCCCCTGGTCCAATCATGATACTCTCCCACGCTGTCAAACCACACCCTGCACATTCCTCTTTCCTTCGAAGATATCAACCATAGCTTAGAATGGAGCAAAAGTATGATAGGACATTAGTCAAAGAAGGTTTCATTCCCCACAGCCAAGCCTCTCTAAATGCTCTCCTCATATATCTCTCTGGAAATTTTTCTGGAGCATTAATCTGCCTCACAAAAGTCTCTTGTAATTTTACATAATGCAATTCCTTCATATGATGTGCTCAATCAGTATCATTTATGTGATATCCATCTATTTCGATACTTTGAAATAAAACTCAAACCGGTAGTTATGAGATAAGATAAGGCCCAGAAATAAAAGTACGCAAAGAGAAAATGTCAGTAGACTAAAAGGACCATGGTCAATTTAATCTTAAGGCTTTAAAATTATTAAGAATGTAAGCAAGGGACATAAATGTCATTAAGTATAAAGACCAAGGGCAATATGGTCATTAAGTAAAAAAGGGCCAAACCAGTAGTCAAAAGTCGAGTTAGAGCCCACAGACAGAAAGCAAAAAAAAAAAGATTATGCTGATGGGCTAGTAAACCCAAAGTCAGACCTGGCATAGAGGGTGAAATTTTACAAGAACTCCGCAGTTAAGCGTGTTCACCCAGGAGTAATGACAAGATGGGTGACCCCCTGGGGAGGACCCAAATGTCATTAAACAGGGAGACCAAGGGCAGAAAGGTCAGCACGCAGCCAAGCTTAAGGGCAGATATGGAAATAAGAGAAAAGGTAAAGGGTATTTTTGTCATTTCACTAAAGTCAAAGTCAAAAGTCAACAGATTGACTAAAATATTAGAAAAACTCACAGATGCCCAAAAGATAGAGCAGAACTCACTGATTAACGGAGATTCGATAGATTGTTGAAAATCAGCCTGGATTTTTATTTATAGAATTTTAAAGATTTAATGACCAAAAATAATTATTTGAGGTATCAAGAGACCTTAATCAGTTAAGTTCAAAGCATAGAAAAATAAATTCAATTTTATAATATTTTATAAAATTATTGGCTAATATACAATGAAGGCGAATTCCCAGAACTGAGGGAAAAGGCCCGAAAATCCTTAAAAAAATAATTTTATTCAAAAATTAATTCTAGACAATCCGGAGGGCAATTTGATGAAAGGAAAAGGGCTAGAGTATCAGTGAAAATTATAAAAATTTTTAATGCCCTAAAAGTTATTTGCCCGTCGGATATACGTTTTTCAGGGATTTTCGACAGGATAAAATTACCCTATTAATTTTGGATGAATTTCAGGGGAATTTTTGGATAAATATTTCACCATATGAGTAAGAGAAATATGAAGATTAAAAGAGGAATAAAACATCTCCAGAAAAGTAAAAATTTATCGGTAAAAATTGTAATCGGTAGAAATAACCGAATGGCAATTGGTTTGGTTAGTGTAACCAAGTTCAATTCAGATTTTTTTAACCCCATGTGCATCCATTGAGTGTCACTTTATGAGATCCAATAGGATTGAAACACATGTGGATGTGGTGTTGCAATATCAACCATTAGATTAAACTTGTAAGTTAAGACTAAATCTCCACCTTTCATTACAATTAAGAGATATTTATCAAGGCAGATTTTTGGCTCTCTCTATAGCTATTCTTCATGTCATTTTGGGGCTGGAAAATGGAGCTTCAAGACACCATTTTCAAGCAAGCACAAGGAAGAAGAGCATGAAGAAAATCTAAGGTAAGAAGCTTAAGCACCTAAACCAATACATATTCTTGATCCTTGTGATCTCTTCTACCTCTTCCATGGTTTAGAATTTTGCTTAAACTCCTCTTTCTCAATATTCAAAGTTTTTGTTCTTGAGGTCAAGAGGGAGAAAGAGATGGATATAGAGGCAATAATCATGTGCAAAACACTCCTTGTGTTGTAAGGAGTAATTTGGTATATAACTTGTGATTGTTTGGTTGTTGTTTGGTTGTTTGGTAAGTCTGAAATTTGCAAAACCTAAGGGGAGGTTCTGCCAAAATTCCTATTTGATGTAGAAGAGTTATATTTAAGCCAAACAACACATGAAAATTAGTTTGGGATCAAGAATATGTGATTGTATAAGTTGAAAGTTTGAAAAATCATATTATTGTGCTTATGGAAGATTTTCGTCCAGATCTGTGATGGTGGGGAAGGAGCTGGATTTTGATGATTTTAATGCTTCCAATGGATTTAAAATGAGATTTTGTGTAGGGTATAAGTGAGAAAAGGATTTGGGAAGCATTTGAAATCATAGGAACAAGTTTCAAAGTATTAAGGGTCTTGAAAAAGCAAGAGAGGATTTTAGTGCGTTTTTGTGATTTCTTATATGGTTGATGACATGAGAATGATGGATATGCTCTTGAATCATGTTTAGGATGTTGAAATACCCAAGAGCACATTTGGAAAGTTAATCAAGAGAACATCAAAGTCAAGAACAAGATAAAAATCCAAAGTAGCAAAACCCTCTAACCTTAAGCTAAGTTGCTTTGAAAATGTGTATGAATTTATGCATGACTTATATTGAAAATTTATGATGATTGAAAGTGTGAATGTGCTTTTTTGTGCTATGGCCATATGCATTTAATTGTTACATGTTGCACATTTCATGAACTCATACTTTTATTTAAAGTAGTCATGCAATTTTTACAAAGTGTGTTAGAAAGTTTTGCCATTGAGATTTTCCAAAATCTCATTCCCCCCAACTAACCATGTAGGTGCAAGCACAAGCAAGGGTAAGATTAAAGTTCATGGTGATTGAATATGGCAGAGCATGATGTCTTGCTTGTGGAATTTTGCATATGATGGTTGGAACTTTATTTTGGACAATGTTGTAGTTATGTAACCATAAACCTTTACTTAGTAAATGTATATCAATGCAAGCCTAAACCAACACAAGGTGCTAAGCAAGTTAACCATACATGGAAAAAGGTGTGGTTTTAACCAAAGAGGTTTTGGTAAATTTTTAAAGAAATGTCAAGTTTTCAAGCAAAGGGTTTCAAAACCCCAAATCTGCCCTGTTTTTAGAATAGCGATGAAAAATAGCAAACGATGTCCAAATGACTTGAAAATTTCTAGTTAAATACTACACGTCCTAAGCTTTAAAATGAGATAAAGTTTGCTAAATTTGGATGTGTCTATCAAGAGTTATGATTTTCCAAAATTGAGTGATAAATCTGGAAACTGAAAAGTTACCGAATGAGCAGTGCATTTTTTACGGATTAAACTGTATCAATTGGGCAACTTTTAGAACTAGTGAGTATTTTTTCCCTGTATATCACTTTATAAGCTTCAAATAGAAATTTGAACCACTCAATTTCAATTTTTTTAGAATTAGTTATGATTTTTCAATATTAGGCTAGAAATCTGGAAATTAACCAAATCAACATTAACACGTTTTTGAAAATTTTCAAGTTTACCTTTTTGGTCAATTTGAGTTATCCAAGGCCCTAAAGTGGTTCAATAGTGATCTAATATGATGTTTATAGGGGAAAATAAGGAGTTTTACAATTTACAAGTTACCAGTAGTCTGGTATATATCTCTGAGAATTCAAGCTACTGATTTCTCAAGCTTTAAAGCATGGTTTGAAGAGCATGATTTCTTAGAAAACCAGTACTTTTTGAACGCTCTATTTTTTGTTTGAAAATTGGGTCACATCCATATGTTTGTTGTCCAAAGTTTAAGGAAAGTGTCAAAAGCCTAAAAAAAAGTTCAAGGGGAAATTAAAAGTTTATTCTTCTTTATCATATACACGGTTAGTTATATATAGTGATGAGTCAATTTTGCCTCTAATATTCATGTTCAATTTTGCATAAATTGAAATTGACTCTTGTTTGATACTCAGCACACTGAAGAAGATATAGCGATCAAGTGATTGAACAAATAGAAAAATGCATGAAAAAAAGATTAATCCCATGCATGTGAATATTTTCTTATAAGAATTCTTCTATTTGACTAATATCATTCAAAGTGACAGAATTTCTAGAGTTTACATCATTGTGGTTACATCATTATTGTGGAAAAAATAATTTGAAATAAAGATATTAAAGAGATTGGGAAAGTTCACCTAAAACTCCACAATAATAAAAAAATAGAATAACTTCTTTATATTATATGGATAATTGCCCTTTTGATTTGGTGGCCAAGTTTGCTCACATGGATTAAAGTAAAGATGGAAGTGAAGGTAAGGCGTCCAAGGATAACATATGCAGACCTATACAAGCAAAGCATCAGCATTTGGGAGGCATTCACCATGGGGTGATACAGTTTGGAAATGAAAAATACAAAGGAACCGAGGACCGAAGGAAAGGATGAAAACACTATGCGTTATTGAATGAATGTCTTATGTGTACATCTCTATCTTTATACACGTGTTGGTAGCTGATAAATAACTAACGCTACAGTAACAATGTAACTAAAGTCTGTAAGTAATGAACAAAATGTTACCCTGTATCATTTTTACAGTCTGTCATGGAGGCTTGAAGCACTTGGGAGGTTTGGTTCTAGATGCTTTTCTGTTGCCCCGGGTCATGTTCATCTTGTTCTCAAACGTGAAGGAGAATGCTCTGTCATGTTGGTTCTACTTTGGGACTAGTTTTGTGAGAATGCTAGCTTATGCTTATGATCTTTACTGGGCTCATAACTATGATGACAAGCAAGATTATTATGGCTATGGGTTGTACTATTATTATGATGATCCAACTGCCTTATAGGTTTGAAAGGTCACAAGAAGGATTATAAAGTGTATATGTGACTATACCACAAGGAGAAGGAGAAAAGGGAGAGGGAAAAGAGAGAGAAGAAGCAGTAAAGGAAACCATGGACATGGGCCTAAGCACTGAAGTGAAAAACGTGGCTTCTCAAGAAAGCAAATTGAGGGATAGCCAATGTCACAAGGACAAAAACAAAAAAGGAGTCAATGCAATCATTTTATTAAAGCCAAATCAATGTGAAAGATGGCCACGGTAATGTAGTATGAAGAAGGTTAGTGTGATTGGTTCAAATCACTTAACTCCAGCCTAATATTGTTTGTTTTATCGGGTCGACACTTTCATAAGTTTAAGTGGTGTCGATTTAAAGGGTTTATTAGAGATATAATATGTGATATTAATTAATTAAGTTGGTTAAGATCACTGATTGAATGTGATTTTTGAATATAGGGCCTTAGCATTGTACTTAAAGTGAGAAGATGTGAAGTCCCCACTAATGTGAAGAGAAATAACATGGGTTGAGGAATATTAACATAGGTCTTTCTCAATAAATTCCTAACAGTTTAAGATCAATTAATCTCCCTTAAGAGTGTATATTCATCTCTTTTAAGCAATAACAGAATTCCTGTTCGTTTACTTAACATGTGCCCACTAGATGGGTCTTCTAGTGTACTCAGAGGCATACACTATACTTTGATAGGTCCTGGAAGTGAGTATAAGGAAATAGGGAGGATGGACATATTAGAGTTTATGAGAGTAGAGGAGTAATGGAGGAGGATTAAGAGGAGTAGTCACCCTAGAACTAGAATCTGCATTCTAGAATGGAAAGGAAGATACAATAACTGAATAATTTCATTCACACCTACTGATAATACATAGAAGTCCTTATATAAACCTTTTACACAGAAACTGATAAAAGCCACCCATAACTGTAAAACTAAACTGCCACAACAACCACCCATAATTGTAAGTTATAATATAAAATATTCCAAATATTCCTAAACATTTTTCTTCTTCCTAGAATAAACCAACAAGGGTTGGTGTGTAACATACTTAAACTGGTTTTGGCAGTAAACTATTTTCCTAAAAATCTGAACTCGAGCTAACTGTAGCCTGTAACAATTGTTATTGCAGTATTTTGGTATATTTTCTTTTCCTATTTACAGTTTGTTGATGAGAAAAGGCGTCATTCTCCATTTTTAATAAGCAATAGATAAAAAGCCACACAAAGAAACTTCATAATGAGGGGATACAGAAGGCATGGAAACTCAACATATAGGAGGCTCATCTTTGTTTATCCCAATTGGTCAGAGCAACTATATTACAGTTCTAAGTACCCACCAAAACTTTAACATATATATTTTAACCAATGTGATGTTCTTTTGAAAACATTCTGAAATATAGCAATGTGTCCTCTATCATTAGCAAAAATTTAACTTTAACTGTACATGTGATATCTAATTATACGTTGAGTTATGAAAAGAATCCATTGCTGATTTATTCTTCTTTGATTGAATTAGACTACTGCCGTTAATTGGATGCATTTGAGGAAAATATGATGCGCAACAAATTTGAGATTATACACTAAGAACATCAGTTCACTATATACACTAGGGATTTTCTGCTATGAAGAAAGTGGGTTCTTCACATATTTGATATTGTTAATTGCCAAGTCTCTCTCTCACTCACACACACTATGGGGTATGAAATACAAATAATTCTTACGAGAATGTTTTAAAAGTCAGACAAGGTTTTCCCATACCTAATTTCTGCCTCCAAATCCTTCTCTTCAAAGTCTTGTTCTATATCCACCAATTCTTTTCTTACCATCTCAATGTTTCGTTCTATGTCAACCAGTTTTTCTTTTGTCATGTCCATTTCCGTCTCTGCAGCTATCAAACTTTGCTTCAACTTCTTCACTTTCTTTGCCCTCTCAGCATATCCTTTCATATTTAAAGCAGATTTAACAAGAGACTCCAGCCAGCTCAAGTCTAATCTACTCATCTCAAGCTCCTCCCACATATATTGAAGTTTCTCACATGTATCCTCATTCATATCTTTCCACTTCTTGGCCTTCAGAAATTGAAGAACTTGACCCAAAGCATTGAATGCCCATTCGGTAAACCTACGACTTTTGTTGTTCTTACAGTCTAATAATGAAGGATGCCACGAACAAACTTGCTCTAATAGAGGAACAAACGATTTCTCTATTTTCCCCATATCCTTGAAATCAACAACATCATCGTCCTTTGGGCCCGAGAAAAATTCAACTTCAACAATACATTTATCATTAGAAATAAATCCTTTAGAGGGATCTTCAAGTTCATTCAAAGGCATAAAACCAAGATACCACAACCGATCAGTCGAAAACTTAAATGGTTTATCTCCATCTGCATTATTCAACCAAAATCACCCAAATATAGTTTTTACCATTTTCAAATTTAGAAAAAAGAACCTTAAAGTTTCAAATAATGATGCTTAAGAGAGAGAATTTTTTAGAGTAACTTAGTGTTTGATTGGAGAGAAAGGAATGGGCGAGGAGGGAAAATGACCCCCCTTTATTTGGTTTAAAATTTTGGAGGGAAAATGAGTCAAAGATTGCCTTCCCCTCCCTCATTTACCACACTTTGGCTCTCTCCAAATTGGTATTTTTTTTTGGAAGGGAGTCAAATTTTAAGATAATTTTTCTCTAATTCCATTAACGGCCGCAAGGAAAACATTATTATAATTAAGACATATATTGTAATAAAATCAACAATAAATAAAATACATTGAAATTAAATTGAATAAAAATAAAAATTATATAATTATAATTAAAATACATTATAAAAATTTATTAAAGAATTTAAAAATATTAGTACAAAAAATATAATTTAAAAAATAAATAATAATTACAATTGTATTATTTTAAAAAAAATATTTTTTAAAATTAATTATATAATTATAATTAAAAAATATACTATTATAAAATAAATTTACATTGTAAATATATTAATGTACATAAAAATATTGATCACTCAAAATATAATTTTTTATTTCTTATAAATAAAATGTTACTACATTAATTAGAACTAATGTGAAAATTAAATATGTTACTCTTAAATTAATTAAAATAAAAAATTATATAATGATGATTAAAATATATAATACATATTAATTAAAAATTTAAAAATATAGTATTGTAAATAAAAACTTATTATTAAACTTACAACAAAAAATAATTATAAATAAAAAATATTATTTCATTTTTAACATGTAATATTCATTTTAAATAAAATGGTAGTGCAATAATTGGAATAACGTGTAAATTAACTTATAATTAACTTTGAAAAGGGTAAGATAGTGATTTAATATCCTTAATTTCCTTCCTTTATGTCCTCAACCAAATAAAATATCCTCTGTTACCTTTCCTTCAACTAAATAAAACAAAATTATTCACTTCGTTCCCTTCCCTCCTCTATCATCCCCTCCCTTCAAACCAAATACACCCTATAAAGTTTCAAATGACGCTACAGGAGAGAGAACAAATTTTAGAGTAGCAATAATGAATATGCAAGAAAAGATACCTAAGAATGTTACAGATTTTTTCCTGGAAACTTGATTGACGACGGTTAGGCTGAAGTGTACGACAATACTCCAACCTTGAGGCAAATTCCAAACATTAGCTGCTTCCAAAATTATAATCCATGAAGAAGATCCTTTGAATGTCTCAAGTTTCCTACATGCCAGATTAAGATGACTATCAAAAATGATTTTTAGTTTGTATTCAATGAACAAGATGACTATAAAAAAGGGATATTTGATTTGTATTTTATGAAACAAACTCGAATGAAAATTTAGCTAAAATAAATTAACCTAAACAAACAATGCGACAACCATATTTAAGATTGTCTTCGAATAACACCTAATTATAAAATACAGACTATGGTGATTAAAAAATAAGCCGCCAATAAATCAATAAATACTACTCGTCAAAGTCTAAATATATGCAGTTTATACCATAAATGATTCTTACACTTAAGACTTGAGGGAGCAGTGTAATAGGATAAAACTTAGGTTGGTTTATTTGTAGCTATATAGGTCATAATTTACATATGTGTATATGCATTTTAACAAATTGTAATAGTAAATTAATAAGAGCTTATTGAAAATTTACAACTCCTAATTTAAACAATTAACAATAGCAAAATAATAAGTGTCTATATGAAATTTTTAAATAATAATTTATATTATTTGAGTTAATATGCAAATTTGCAAATGTTCATAAGGTTAATTTACATATGTACATATGCATTTTAATAATTAATTATGGTAAAATAACAAGTGTGTTTAAAGGATTTGATCTAATATACGTAAGTGACATAAATATGCTTTTTTCCATAAAAATATTTGTTCATGCTATTTTCAAACAATTTTTTGAACAATTGAACAATCAATTAAAAGAAAGAACAACAAATTCAAAACAAATGAAAGTGTAGAACAACTTTTTGAAGGAAACAAGAAAGAAAATATAAAATAACATATTTGAATTACCATGTAAAATTGTCGATGGTGAAAACCTCAGAATAGCGTGATTCATGGGTTTTCAATGTACTAAAGTTGCTAATTGTCCATGCTACTTTCTTGCATGTTACATCTCCCGGCTCCTGGCTCTTCATCGTATAATCAATTTTTATTAAAAATCAAAAGCACCTTAATCAATGTAGAAAGCCAAACTAATTTCAAACTTATAAGAAGAGAAAATGATTAAAACTTATAGGTGAGAGAAGGAGGTATCAATTTTGCAGATGATGTTGAAGTGCAAGAAGGGGAAGAGAATGGTTAGATAGGCAGATGAAGAAGGGATTATAAAGGAAGAAAGCATATGAAAGGGAACATAGGAAGCAAAAAAAGGGATAATTCTTTGCTGTTGCACACAAGATAGTCCAATTGATGCTAATGTTCTTAAGGATCACGAATTCCAAGCATACAAAGTACTCTTATATTCTTATTTATAAGTAATTTTTTAATAGGTTTTGCACAAGTTAAGGGAAAACATTAAACTTCATTATTTATGCATTGAAATTCAACAATTATCCATCTTTATTCTTGTTTAATATACATTATATTCTATATATGAGAATAGAGTCAACACAATAATGAATAATGAAGCTTGATATAATCTTTAATCCCCCGAGTTTGCCATCATTTATTTTTTATATTAGATTATATGGACCAATGTTCTAAATAAAATGAAACTCAAATAACCAAAACTAAAATGAGAGTAAACCTAATGGGTCAAAAATTGTATTTGCCCAATAATAAATCAAAGATAAGCTTGTGCATTAATATAAAAAATTTAATAAAATGATTTATAAGTAGATGAAAAGTTCTTTCTTTCCCTATCCTACGGATAGATTGAGAGGAGTGATTCATAGGTAATTCTATACCAATACCCAAGTTGAATATCTTTATATATCCCAAAGATTCACAATTATTTATAAGAAATTAACCTAATGGCTCATTTGACACAGTGGAATTGGTGTGGTGAAATTGAAAATGGAATTAAAACTCACGTTACATGTCTATTTGGTTTGCATGAATTGCACCTCCATGTTGAAATGAATTCCATCGAGATGGTCAATTTGAATTTAATGCCAAGATCCATGGGTTTATGGAGGCCATATTTTTTAGATTAAAATATCGTTGGTTATAAAAAAATTTATTGAAACCAGTGACCACCAGCCAACAGTGGCAACATCGAGCAACAACAACAGGAGATGGCCTGAATGATCATTGACTATTTTTTTTGTCCTAAACGCTCAATGATGACTATGTCCATCCATCCGGCAACCATTGATGGGAAGTGGAGAAGATGAATCCATGGCTTGCAGCTACGGATCGATCTAAAGAATAAACCATGTGCAAAAATCCTCCATCAACGATCTTCTTTCGATATGCTTGAATGGCGAACAAGAAAACAAGCAAGTTGCAGAATTATTCAATATGCTCCGCAATGAAGAGGCAAGACGCAAAAATCAAAGAAAGAGAAAAAGAAATGAAGGTGGTAAAAGATGAATAATGGTGGTTGGAGAGTTACATAGGCGCCGGAAAAAGATAAACAGTGGCTTATTTTTAATTATTTTTAATAAAAGGGTATTTTGGACTTTTAGTAATATACATACATATATTTAATACAAATTATATAACAACTCCATGACCATTATATATTTAAACCATATTTTCAAATACATTTTTATGTTCATATCCATTTCTTGTGTCTCCTCATTGTCCACAATAAATTATTACTAATGATATTAACAGGCAAGTTGTCCCGTATTCATGCTATGCTTCACCTTTTGTGCCATTCACCTTCCCACCTCAATTCTACTAAACATTAGTCCCTCCAACGTCCATCCTCCTAATTCCAAAAAGAGTTTTAAGATTAAAAAAGTAATAAAAAAGTGGCGTAAAAGGACAAAAATAATTCAGAAGTTTTTACGAATGGGGCAATTTCATACCAAAAATTGTTGTAATGTCATTTTGGACCCGGAAGTTTTAAAATGGAGCATTTTCATCCCACTATTAAAAATGTTAATGTGTACTCTCAAATTTAAATAACTTATTTATTGAGAGTGTAATTGTTAAAGTTAACATTTTTAATTGGAGGGTGAAAATGCCCCATTTTAAAATTTTCATATCCAAAATGCTCCCTTAACAACTTCCTTGTGCCCAGTGCTTACTTCCAAATTATTTTTGCTCATTTACCCTTAATTATATCTCTCGTATATTTTCTCCACTTATTCTTTTTCTTACTTAGCCTCACCATAAATGAAGATATATTGGGAAATTATACATCTCTTACACATTGATTCTTTTAATTAATTTGTTAATAAGAAAATTTGTCCCATAAGTTTTCTCCCAAGAGCAATTTTACCCTGAAAGCTTTTTTAGCAGCAATGTTATCCTTGAAGTTTCAAAATAAAGCAATATTATTATTCCATTAAAAAAACCAACATTGACTATGAAAAATTGATGTTGACTATTAACATTTTTAACGGAAAATGGCAACATTACTCTATTTTGAAATTTCCAAAGCAATATTGCTCCTAAAAAAATTCCGGGCCAACATTACTCGATGAAAAACTGCTTAGACAAATTTCCACCTTAACCCTTAATTAATTTTAACCTAAAATTTATTTTGCATGATTTGATAGGTGTTATCGATGAAAAAAGAACAAGATGAAGTATTTGATTAAATAGTTGATGGCAAAAAGGCCATTAATATTCCATGGGCAAGTGAATGTGGAGGAGTTCTCTAGTCGGAAGATTGGAGATGGCTTTGGTGATACCAATGCAAACTTACAACAATACCTTCAGAAATAGCAAAACTACTCAACTTCATCCATGGATTACACTTATGTTGGAATCGGGGCTACAGGAAAATTGTTCTTGTTTCTGATTGTACAAAAGCTATTAATCTTGTAAATAAGGGTTATACTAGTAATCACCCAATCATATATATTATTGCAAATGTACGTGACATGTTTAATAGAAACTGGTAGGTTTTTATTTCCTATTCCACTAAGAAGAACATGTGGACTACATAACTAAATCCTCATACTATAATGGGGATGTTTTTGTTGTTCTTGATTTGATTCTTATAGGAGCTAACGGGTGATGAAGAAAATATTTTGTAATTTCGTGGGATGAATTGTTAACCAGTATTTTACTTAGGAAAAAGAAATATCCCATGGGTTGGGAGTAGGGATGGGAATGCGAGCCAGCCCGCAGGTTATAAGTTGGCTCGCACGGGTTAGCGAGTTAGGCGGGCCAGCCCACTACAACCCGCCACCCCAATGGGTTGCGATTTCACAACCCGTAGCCCGCCCAGCTCGCTAACCCGCCAGTTTTATTTTAAAAAAATAAAAAAATTCTTTTTTCCTTTTTTTGTCCAGTTTTTTCCTATGAGATAACATATTTACATGAGTTTTCAATAATTTTCTAAAAATAGAATTTAATATTACTTTTTCCTTTGTAAAAAAATATTGGGATGAAAAAAGGTAAAAAATATAAAATATGTATTTTTATAAAAAAATAAAACGGCGGCTTAGGCGTGCTGACCCGCTAACCCACGAGTTAGTGCTTGCCCGAGGCTGCCAACTTTGGTGGGCTGAGCCTTACCCGCAATTCCCAACTCTAGCTGGGAGGTTGATAAAGGAGGCCTACCGAGGGGTGGAAGTTTTGAGAGAGAGGAGGTAGTCTTATGGATCACTTATGGAATATACCTTACTTGTCTGGAATGTCCCTATGTACTTCCAACAAATTTACTTACACGTTTATTTCACCCAAAAAAATTATTTCCACATTCCATAAATCTTTCCAAGAATTGGGTTTTTTTCTAGGATGAAATAAATGTAGAGTTTAAAAAAATAATCCAATTAAAAATTTATACCTATCTAGATTAACATTTGCAAAAGTAAAGCTAACTAATTTTTGTAAACTAAATTTTGGATAGTCACTCCTTTAAAGTGAGCTTAATGTAAATTTATTTAAATGATACGTTAAAAATAAGTTTTAGAATATTTAACTTTGATTAGAGTAACATTTTTAAGTGATTTTATGTAACTTGAGGTAGTAAGTATGTAAGAGGAGCTTTGTCTCAGATTGTGTGCCTATAGAAATTTTTTTTAGTAAGTTTTGGAAAAGAAAGGGGTGTGTATGACATACATTAAAGTCATCCAGGACATGTACGAGGTATTGGGAATAGAAAACACATACATGCAGTGGAAGAATACAATTTTCAAATTTTCTAATCCCCATTTGGATCTGCCAAAGGTGTTTAGACCGAGGAGATAGTGTAATACCTTTTTGGGTTCTCGAATTCACAACTTCCTTGCGTTTGGATCTTTTCAGTTCCCAATGTCCACAGCCTACTACGTTCTTGATTTCAATCTCAATGAGCCGACGCTTTTGATCATCTCCCTCTACCGGTATCAATGTGAATAGTGCCTAACGACAGCAGCATGCTAGTGCTCTTGGTTTCACTCTCTCAAGGGTTTATGTGGCTCACACAATCAATCCGAACTTAACACCATCTATTGCTCATGAGTCCTCATATTTATAAAACTCAATGAGTGCATTATAATTCAAGATTAATCTTTTATTAATCTTGAAAATCCGAATTTGATAAAGATATAAAGATATTCAAGATTAAACTTTTATTAATCTTGAAAATCTAAATCTCAAAAGATATACAAGATTAATCGTATTAATCTTGAAATTCTAATTCCAAAAGATATTCAAGATTAATCTTTATTAATTTTAAAATTTGAATTTCAAAAGATATCCAAGATTAATCTTTATTAATCTTGATATTCAAATTCTAAAATTCAAATTATGAAATTCAAATTTGGATTAATCTTGATTTGATTAGATCATATCTATTTAATTAATCCAAATAATGAGCCAACGAATTTTTCTTAATTTATCTTTATAAATTAAATCAATGTTAGTTATTTAATTTATCAAATAAGTTAAATATTAAAACTAACATACATTAACATTATCTATATAATATTAATGTAATTTCAAATTTATATATAATATATATAATTCAAAAAACTCTAGAATCAAAGCACGTGTTGTAGGCCCACATGAAGTTGGCAATAGGTTAAACTGAGTGTTAACCCACAAATCGTAAGCGGCCTCTAGCAAGACATTGTAACTACCCAAATCATATGGGAATCATTAGCATGACACAATCTTTCATGCAACCACATCACGTCCCTTTTGTCATATGATATCTCGGTCAAGAATGAGGCATGGATGACATCATCCTCTATTCCTGACCATTACTTTCTCGATCCCTGAGTAGTGTGATCTCAGAAACGAAAACTCTTTTTTATTATAGTATGAACATACATTTCTCAGACTGACTCATCGATGGGCCCAGTAATATCTCTCAACTAATGTGAGGGACAAATCCTATCTTGATCACTCACATTCCTCCACATGAAAGACCCCTCAGTCCGATTATAGTCTTTATCATCATCCGGTCAAATGTGACTTTTAACTAAGTCAAAACTTAGCGACTCTCGTGTAGGAATTCATGATGATCTCAGGTCAAAGGGAGTGGTGACATGATTACATATAAGATAAGCTAATTACTTAATCCATGCAGCTTTCTCATAATGGGTCGGTCCAGTACCTTGTACTCTTACAAGTGCCTATGAATTTAACTCTTATCTCTATACCTTATCAAAGTCATAGATAACCGACCAGTGACATTTAGGACAACCTTCATAATTTGCCCATTGATGCAATTATCATAATAAACAAACAAAATCTATGATAATTAAATGGAGAAAATATATTAAAATAAATAATGTCTGAGGGACAATGATTGGCCCATAGGACACAAGTTCCAACATGAGGGGGTAACAACTAATGTTAGAGCTGCTGGAGGTGAGACAAAAGACTTTTTTATAAAAGTTTGCCGACATCAGGATCATCATTGAATCCTTATATGCTTAAACTAATTTAGACGTTCTAACTGAGCTTATAAAAAAAGAGATCCCTAAGTGCATGCTTTTATTGATGATATGATTCTTTTGGCTAAATCAAGTAAAGATATTAACTTTAAACTTGAGATTTGGAGAAGAAATTTAAGGTCAGGAGACTTAAGAAATTTAGGGCCAGGAGACTTTTATTTAAATAGGAACAAGGCAAAATATATGCATTGCATTTTGATAAGAGACATGTTGGAAGTGATTTGAAAGTGACATTGGGGATCAAACCATGCCACAAATGATTGTTTAGATATTTGGGATCAATTATTTAAAAAATGTTAAATTGGTGGTGATATTGATCATATAATTCAAGCTACCAAAGTTATTTGTGATTGGAAAATACCTAATAAGGTAAAAGGAAATGAAAGTTTTATCACACTGCTATAAGGCCAATAATGCTATATGGTAGTGATGTTTGGCTTAAATGGGCAACATGAGCATAAATTGGAAGTAGCTAGAATGAGCCATACCCAAAAAGTGCCAATTATAAAAGAATGCTCCCCAGCAATTTTTTTTTTGTGATAAAAAGAAGCAATACCTTGATACTAGTTTGTAACCTATAAGTGAGAGTTTGTATGCTTAGTCGGCTTATAATTTCTTACCAATATTTTTCACACCCAGTTAAAAAGGGGGAAACAGACTTTTTTCTACTTTTTTTTTTGGATTGAGATATGAACTTCTAAAAGTCTTTTTTTTTTTTTGTTAAGTGACCTTTAACGTAAGGAAAGAAGCATATAATTATGGTATATCCCCATCCAAATATCAAATCCGTGACAAAAGAAAAGGATGAAAAGAAAAGTAAAAGCTAACAACTTACATCATTTTTAACATATTCTTATCCAGTCATATTCTTCCCCATCTTCATTAAATGCCCTCCATTCTTTTCTTTTCTTTCTTTTTTTTGCATTATCTTCTATTTTTTTTCCAACTAAGCATAAGTGAATCACCCATAGAGAAATACATATGTATATTTATATATTGTCGTGTCATTTATAATTTCTTTAATAAAAAAGTTCCAATAATTCAATTTCACATATCACATATCCCAAAATTTCTTTTAATTATTTTTCTTTCTCCATAATCCATTATGATATAAATTTACGGGATCAGCAAGAGAAGGCATTTTTTATTGGGAAGAGCAAAGACAACATGGTACTCTGAGGCTATATAATTAATTCTCTCATCTATCTACTCCTGAACCTCAAGTTTAGACATTTATTATCTTTACAAACTTTTTGTAACAAGTATTTATTTATTGCACAAATTTGGCATATTCTCTTCCCAAATTTCAGCAAACATTCACCATTCTTTTTCTTTCTTATTCTTCATTCTTCCATCTTGACACGTCACAAGGCCTTCCGATTGATTCCTAATCCTAATTTTCCATATTACGTTTCCCTTTACCAGTAGTGTGTTTGGAATTGGCACAGAGATAAGGGCAGAAAAATGGATATTCTTCTTGGTTTTTTTTTTTGGTTGAGTCTAGGTATCTTTCTACCATAGGTAATTTGTTTGAGACATTGTAAGGGTACTAAATGTTGGCTTATTTTTCAACGTGGATTTAAATTTTAATTCACTACATTATGATGGATTAGTCTCTCCTACTAAATCCAACCCTATTTGAATTGATATCTTATATTTGAATTAGAGGAGAAAACAATGAAAGAAGAAAACGGAAAGGAAAAAAAATCTTGTGAAGCCCATTTAATTTTTTTTTGGTCTTTTGTGAAAATAGGCCATGTAGTTTTACCTTGAAATTTTTACTCCAAATTAGAAAGATGTTACCAACGAGGGTTTTTAGGTCTAACAAAATGAACTAATCATTTATAATGAATTAAATTAAGGCTTAAATTTTTATTAAAAGATGTTCTTATATTTAGCATCCTGTAGTGCCTCAAGTATGATTGACTCCAAACAATTATTTTCATTACTTCTTGTTTTAAAGAGTTTTTTGTTTTCAAAAAGAATAATTTTTTTGTATTCTCCCACCGAAGATAATCTTGTTTAAGGTAGTAGATGTATATATTTATTTCAATGAAAATTCAGATATTAATTTAACACCTTGCATTTCAAGGGGTCAGTTGCAATGTTGTTAAACCCAACTCTCCCCTTTTTATGGATTGACTTTGAAAACTCAACCCATATCCATGTAGTGTCATGTTTGTCCTTTGCTCGCCTGTTGAAAGACAAATAATTTTTTATATTTTTTGTGAGAAAAAATCTTTTAATTTCTCAACTTGGGAAATTATGTTGCTTCCTTCTATTTGGTTAATTGGGCCCATATGAATCTATTCACACTGGAACTTTCTCTACTTAATAATTAATTTTCATTTTTTGGACCCAAAGATATTGATTCACTTTCATGTGATATCATGTTTGCTACCGATGTGAATATAAATTATTTTAGGAATGAGATTAGATCTAACAAAAAGGGTTTATCGCTTAAAACATGATGAATCAAATTTTGAATTCTCAGTGTGAAAACATCTTGTTCTACGGTTACTATTTCAAATCTTTATATGGATTAAGACTTGATTATTACTTTCTTTTAGAAGTTAATTGTGTGTTTTTATGTGTTGATTTTATCATATACTCTTAATAATTGTGTTGAACCACAATTTAGATTGATTTGTTGTTTTGGGTTCTACTTGACAGAGATAACTTAGGCATAGGACTTGAATAGAATCATACTTGAAATTTACCTTATAAATGGATGACTTAGTTGGTAAAATAGAGGTATATTTACTAATATTGAATTGTATTATGATTTGTGATTTACAAAATACATCGGGGAGAAATGATTCTAAGTTACTTAATTTTGAGGATGAAGTATTATCTTAATTTTAATTGAATTAAAAAATTTAGTACCCAAAAATTTTCTCTTTTGAGTTTAAATCTTTCAAAATGACATTACTCAGCCTAATTAAAAAGATAATTGCATTCATTAACACCCTTGTTCGTTAATCCTCGTGGAAATAATAATTTTCTTATTACTATATTACTTGTAACAACCCTTACATTTGTAGTTTACATTTAGTAGTGAACAGAAACAACCTTATATCTAAAGATTGTGATCCAAAAAAATGGGGTGATAAGATTTAAATTGTAAATAACAAAGTTAAGTATACAATCCAATCTTTCTTTCGAACCACTATTTTTCCCATGTGAATATAATATCTCACAATTGGAACCTTGAAGAGGCCACAAGCTTGGGGTGATTGGCAACCACTTAGAATCAATTTTTAAAACACTTTCACGCAAGTTGAGATAAATTTTTTTGATATACTTACATCAGAGGGTGTAAAATCATTTTCAAAAAATTATTTAGATATTAATACATATGCCAAAATGAGATATACTCATTTAATCTTATTTATAAGTTATTTTTAACATGTTTCATATAGATTAAGAAAAACTTTAAACTTCATTAACTCGATATTAAAATTCAATAACTTTTTAACTTTATTCTTATTTAAGATACTTTATACATCATAAAAATAAAGTTAATAGACTAACAAATGTAGGGAAAAATTGTATATTCATATGAAAAATTTAATAATAGTTAATATAAATATAATAAAAAAGTATTCCATCTCTATTTAATAAATAAGGTGAAATGAATAGCTTGGAAGTTGGGTTAATGACACCCACCCACTTTATCAAACTCATCATCAAGAAAAATATTTTCGAAAAAACAATCCTAGGAGAGGATTTACATTGGCTGCTTATCAAGATTGATGAGGAGCCAATGTCTTGTCTGATATTGATCATCCACATATGATTTTGATGATCCAACTTTTATTTTTATTTTTACTTTCATTTTTTAAAAATAAATGTTGTAATGAGTATATAACCTAAAATAAAGATAGATAATATTTTAGTGATAACTTTATTTAAAAATAGTGTTTTTATTTTAAAATTGGCATTTAAAAAATTTTTTTAGACCATCTAGATCAAAGTTAGACAATCTAAATCTATTAAGTTTAGGCGCTCATCGCTCTTGATTAGCACCAAATGTGAACCTGCTAGAAGAAGCCAAACCCTTTGGTTGAAGTTAGATATAGTCTCACTGAAGTCCACGGATCAACCTTGTGTAGGTAGAATAATCATAAAGGTTAATTTGCAAAAACACTCATTTACATACTTTTTTGAAATACACAAATACCCATATTTCAAAAGAGAGGGGACAATGTCAAAACGGCTAAACATAACATATCAGTTAGAGTTGGTAATGTGGGCCAACCCGTAGGTTGGGTGAGGTAGGATGAAACAACCCTCAAGCAGCCCGAGCACGCTTTTGGTGAGTTGATGATTATTAAAAAAAAATTAAACTTCTTTCTCTTCTTTTTTTTATTTTTTGCTCAATTTTCCCTCATAAAACTGCATAGTCATATGATTATCTTCCCACTAATAAATTTTCAATAATGACATTTTTCAAGGTTTTCAAAAAATATAAGTATTAATGTTTCATTATAATTTAAATATAGTATTACAGAAAAATTGATATGAAAAATAAAATATTTTATATTATTTTTGAGTGTATTAGGTATTTTTTATCCTAAAAATAAAATTTGATGTTACCATTTTCTTTGTAAAAAAGTATTAAGATAAAAAGGTAAGAAATATAAAATATATTATTTTTAAAATTTAGAAAAAGCTGGTTCGGTGGGGCGGGCTAACTAGCCGCCATTTTTTGGCTGGTTAGCTGGGTGGGCCCACGGGCCCAACACGTTATCCCACCCCTAATAGCATTATTGCTTTTTTTTTTTGTGATGAATCTCATATTATTTTGCATATGCACATGTATTGGTATTAAGTTATATTTAATGATCCTGATATTTTTCTCCCATGTCAAATATTCATTGTATTTTTTACACTACTCAATAGCATAATGTGAAAATTTATAAGTATTTTTGCAAGATAACTCCTATTATATATTCATTAATGATAGGTAGAGAAGAAAATAGGAAAAATGATCGGTCAATAGCCTACATTTGGCATGTACATGCGACATAAGCTAAAACTCTCTAGGAAGCCTTTTTCCTAAACATGTCAGTCCCTATTTTTTTAAATAATGTTATTAATATAAAAATATGATGTTGGAGATGATTGTTGCACAAGTCAAGACTCTTAGAAAACCTTTTTTTTCCAAATAAGGCTTTTTTAAATAATGTTATTAATAAAAAATATGATGTTGGAGATGATTGTTACACATGCCAAGACCCTTCGAAAGCCTCTTTTTTTTTAAAAAAAAAAAGGCCCTTTTTTATAACAATATTATTAATAAAAAATATGATAATGGAGACTAGCATTGATCCTGAACCTAATGCCACACCACTGTACCAAACTACCAATGCATATATTTATTATTTTTTATGTATTATTTATAATTATAAACTCACTTTATCGTAATTAATTGTTCTTTCTAGGTTTTACGTCATCTGTCACATGCTCAAAATTCCACCACATAAAACTGGGACTTGTCTTGAGGGAATACAGATATTGGTGGAGAATTCTAGAGCATAAGAGAAAGTTTTGGAACTCTACAAAATGATCTAGAACTTTTTAGAAAGTTCTAGAATACGATGGAATGTTTTGGAATAATCTATAATGTTCTGGAATGTTCTAGAACATCATGGAAGGCTCTAGAATACTCTGAAAAGTTATAGGATGTTGTGGAAGCCTCTGGAATGTTCTAGAAGCTTATGGAGAATTCTTCAAGACTAGTCCATTCTAGAATAGTGTAGAAATATCTAGAATATGCATGATACTTTTAGACTTGTATAGAATTTTCTGGATGCAAAATGTAAGCTGTAGAATTAAATTGATCTCCACCGTTTATTAAAGAAGGTGAAAAGGCTACAAATAGGTGGCCTTGGTCATTTAGTAAGGCAACCAACAATCCAAACACTTGTGAAGCATTCTCCCTTGTGAATAACATTCTCTTTTCAAGTATTCAATACTTATGTTCTCTTTTTTCGTATCTAAAGCATACTGACCTACATCTGAAGGGTTTTAGGCTGACTTAGTCACTAGAGAAGGAGTGTCTAAGTGCTGCACAGACAAGAAAAGAGTAATTCCGTGACACCTTGAATCAACCAGCTCGATAGCTCTTGCGGTTCTTTGGTTTTCTTTTTTTTTTGGTTTTATTATATATATATATATATATATATATGTAGCTTGAGCTATATTGAGGGTCTTAGTGGTTTTTTTCAAGCTAGGTGAAAAATGCTTTGATTAGTTTCTAAGGCCTCTAATCTCTCATGAGTATGAAGATATAACATTCATCTTCATGTTCTATTTGCAAGATAAAATTACATGTACTATTGTCCTGTTTTTTCCTTTTAAATGTAAGAAATATAAATTGGTGCCTACTTCAGGAAATATGTGAAATATCTGTTTCTCCCAATGTTGTGATCCAACACAGAGGGGTGAAGGAAAAAACCTACCTATCTTCATTAGATTCAGTTTCTTCTAACATATTTATTGTATTAACCCTTTATCATATTCCCCAGGATTTTCAAATCAAAATTTTCTCAGAGAAAATGGTATCGTTTTCCTCTTTATCTTCTTGTCCCACCATTGTGAAGTTGTTCTTTATAACTTAAACTGAGCTGTTGATTTAGGTTCGAATTATCTTCTTTCTGACTGCATTACAGTAATGAATATCATGCTAATGCCATTGAATTGGTGTTAAACCATTAATTTGTTGTTGTAATGATAATTCTTAGTTCAGCCTACCATTTGTGTGTCTTTGGCATGTGATAACATTTTGCTTTTTATAGTATACTCACCTATAGTCTAGTTCCTTTTGTCTGGTTCTTGTTCCAGGAAGGAAGCAGTAGGCATGATGGCTTCCAAAAGTGGCTTATTTTGAATTTCATTAAATACAAGCATTATGACTTCATGACAATTATTCTATTTAAACATTAAGCAGCAAAGAATGCATACATATAGAAACTTTAGTGGCTTTGTTATCATGTAGGATCTTGAAACACTATTTTGTTTTATTTACTTGGGGAAATGATTATGATTCTTTGTTTTGCTTGAAAGCCTGTAATAAGCGTGTTTGGAAACAATTTTGAGGGCCCAATCGCTCGATGAACATTGTCATAAGCCCGATCATGTTATTGTTCATATTTTGTCAGCATTTGTGAATGCTTCTTGTGCTAAGGTACTTTTGTCATAAGTGACTTCCCCATAAGCTGAAATGAGCAGCTTCTCACCTACTAGTAGCGAAGAATCACGTAGCCATTACTCCAACAGTTATGCAATAAATTCCAACGGCTCTATTCTTCTGCAATAAATTATGCAGTCCATTCTTCCCTCCCTTAGTAAAGCTCTACCCGAAGGAGTGTTAAGCAGTTTTCACCGGCACCCGTGCGTATTGCCTTAGCAATGATTGACAGTGGGTCACCAGTTGAAGGTTATTTCAGCTGATCTTTGTCTTCTTGTGTTTGGATCAAGTAAAGAAGGCTTGTTGGTCCGATTTGAGGTGGAGATCTGCTTAGTATTAGTGTAATCTATGTTGGCTGGTTCTGTAGCTGTTGTTGGAGTTGTTGTAGTCATCAGAATTGGTCTCCTCAGTAGATATGCTCTGATTTGGTTGGTAAATTGTTGCCTCATGAATCGTACTTGCATTTCTCTTTTTGATCTCGTTTCTTCTGTCTTGTTTTTCTGTGGATTTCTTGCTTCTGGCTTTTTGATCTCGTCTTTATCTCCTCACTAGGTCTGTGTTAACTTATTTGTTCATTAGGAAAATTCCTGTTTGCCTACCATTTTTAAAAACATTCTCAAGTGTATAACATTTGTGGACAAATATTCTTTTCATTTCAAGGATAACAATGATGAAGCTGGTTACTATGTGTGATATCAAACCATGTTCTCTAATAAGCCTTAATATCAAAATTCCTGTAATATGATGATGTATAATGTGTGTTGGGGGTATGTATGTAGCACTTAGAGGGAGTCAGGAGGCCTTGTTAGAGTGGTTGAGGGACCATGTGTACAATGCACCCCACCTACAAATTCTCGAAGCATTAACATTTTCTTTTAGTGTGTGAATGTATTTGAGTTTATAAACTTTGCACCGTTTTGGTGTTACTTACATGGCATAACTCAAACTTTGCTGACACTACCATTATCTGTTATATTACTATGGTATTATATTCAACGTTTGTATTCGTAATTTATGTCATTCAATTTTTCCATTGCACAGGTTGAATCAAGAGATGACAACTTCAAATAATGCGTCTAAATCAAACGATGACTATAATGCGTCTAACTCGAATGATGACATCAATTTAGTTGAGATAAAGGAGTACAATGATGACAGGCTCACAAATATGGAACTCTTGCATCAAGAGATGACAGAGTACGAACATGTTACGATGTTGATGAGTCAGTATATCATCCCTTACATTTGTAAGGATGTCCTGGCCTCAGGTGACCATGGATACGTACCGTCATCAACATCAGCTGAGATCATGGGTACTGACCTAGATGATGTCTACCGACCCTAAATGGATTACCAACATGAAGGATTTGCTGATAGTAAAGCGCTGCTATAGGCTTAGCAAGTCGTGGGAAATGAAAGACAGGAGAAAATACAAGGAGAACGGTCAAAATGTCAACCTCACAACTAGTAGCTGATTCCATTAGTAGAATAGTAGCGGCATATGAAGGGAGAGCTATAGCAATGGAAAGAGAGCAACGCAAAGAACCTCCACCATTGACTAAAGTTGTCCTAGAATTGCTTCAGATTAAGGTTATAACATGTGACCCAGACTTTCATCGATGGTGTTTGTAATATCAGTGTGTGTGCTATCAAAGTTCGGACTGGTAATTATGAGGTGATTTTAAGTTCATGGATAGGAAGCACAGGAGGAGAGAATGCCACTAGATAATAAAAATAATAATTGTTTAGTTTTTCATAAAATATCTCCTCCGGGTGAACTTTCTATAAGCCAAAGTGAGCTCATAATAGGTTCTGTTGGCTGAAGCATGTGGCACAGAAAGTGTAATACCCATAAATTTCTATGCTAGCTGAATGAAATGCTAATCCGATAGCTAGGAATGAAAAGAGAAATCAAAGGTAAATAGTAGAGAAAGAAAGACTATAGGCCACAAGTCGTAAGGATAGACTTAGTTTAGTACACGGAGTTCCGTAAGAATTCCAGAATTAAAAAAAATTGCCCAGAGTGGTATGAGGATGGGAAAACCTTCAGGAAAGGGACCCATACGTCATTTAATAAAAGATCAAGGACATAAAGGTCTTTTAGTATCAAAAGTAAGGGCAAAATAGTAATTTTTGGAAAAGTAGAGAAGTAAGGGCAAAATGGTAATTATGAGAAAGTTAAAGGGCATTTTGGTCATTTGACAAAAGAAAAATCAAAGTCAAAGTCAAAAGGTCAACCAGTTGACCAAAATATAAGAAAAATTTAAAGATGCCCAAAAGATAGATCTCTACATACCGATCGTAATGACGTAACACGGATTTTCCAGATTCGGACCAGATTTCCGTTTTCGGAATTTTGAAGGGTAAAAGAGGAAAAATAATTATTTGAAATATTAGAAGCCCTTCAAAAATTTGGAGAAAAATATGGAAAATCCAGCGAATTGTGTAGTAATTAATAAAATTATTACCCGATATATAATTAAGACGGTTTTCCCGAAAATTGGAAAAAATCCCCGAAATATAATTATTTCAAAAATTAATTTTGGAAAATCTAGAGGGCATTTTGGACAAAGGAAAAGGGCATGAGAATCAGTGGAAAATATAGTATTTTTCAAGGCCCTAAAAGAAATTTGCTCTCCGATTGTTCCGTTTCAGGGATTTTGGATAGGATAAATTAATCCTATAAAATTTGAGAAAAGTAAAGGGTATCTTGGGGATAATAATTTTGCTAAATTAAAGATGAAATTATGGAGATTTAATGAGGAATAAAATATCTCCAGAAAAGTAGAAAAAGATTTACCGGAATAAAGTTAAGTTTACCGGTAAAAAGTGTAATCGGTAAAAGTAACCGAATGGGATCCAGTTTGGTTGGAGTAACAAAAAAGGGAACCAGATTTTTACCCCCAATTACAGCTGTAAAAGTCACTTTAGGAGGGAGAATAAGAGCATGACAAGTGGCCCTTGGGTGGCTTAATCTAAACCCTAAGATCTCCTTTATTTTGCAAGATGAGATCTCAACCCTCCATTACATTAAACCATTAAAGAGTGAATTAATAAATCAGCTTTTCCCTCATCTTTCCAGCCCATTTTCACGTCAGAACCAGCAGCAAGAGAGAGGAGAAGTGGCGCCATTTTTGGAGCAAGAAGAGGAGAGAAAAGTTGGTGTATCTTCAAGGTAAGGAAGATTACTACCTTGAAACATATACCAATCTCTTCCTTGCAACTTCCTCTTCCACTTCCATGGTTTAGAATTTTGATTTAGCCTCTCTTTTCTCAATTTCATGACTTAGGGTTCTTGAGAGAAAAGTGAGAAAGAGAGGGATTTAAGGCTAATTAATTGTTGGAAATGCTTCCTCTTGTTGAAAGAAGCATGTTGATGATAGTATTGTTGTTGGTTGAGATGTTTTGTGATTTTTGTAATTTTGGGAAAATCAT